>MU674141.1:3870-17525 GCA_026770625.1 Nicotiana glauca | reverse complement strand
TATACATATGAGATCGCAATTGTTTTTGATGACTTCTGATAAACTTCAACCTAGACGATTCAACCATTGTAAATCCATCTACCAAGAATTGTTGAAATAATCGTCTAGAGTTCACAATTGTTGGTAATTCGTCATTCCTTTCTTGAATTTTGTATGCGAAATATTCACGCATGCTAACAAAATTCCTTCCACCACTTGATTCATCCTTTTCATTTAGAGGAATGTCTTCCCTATAACCATCTTCACCTAATGGAAACAATAAAGGGTACTGAAGATTTAAATAGGCAGCATTCAACTCATTTATCCTTTGTAGATGTCCAGACTGTGTTTCAACGATGATGTCTCGGTCACATCTAGATATATCAAAATCTCCCACTATTAAAGCAGCAACCTCTGAAATTGTTGGTAAGTTGTATCTTCTTCCATCATTGTTACGTTTTCCTATCAATCTTAGTTTAACATTGGACTGACTATCTTCCTGAAATTTGTCTCTCACCATTCTAAATGACTTTGTCAAAACATTCTTCTCATCAAGCATTTGTTTAAGATCTTGAACAATTTGAGCATGAAGTTGGTTTATTGTATCACCCCGACTGCATAAACATATGTTTTCAAAAATTTGTTGTAACGTATGTATTTGTGAGATTGTTTAGGGATATATATATTTGTAATAATTAAATACTAACCCAATTGCACGCATTCTATTCTGAACCTCTTTTCTGTATCGTATATATATAATTGGGCAAACTTGGGAGTCGATCCTTGTGGTGGCAATAAACTCCCAATTTGATGATAGTTTTGTCCAGATAATTTTAATGTTCTTGGGCCCTTTGTTTGGTTGACAGAAGCATCAACTTTTCCTCCCATTGACGTAAAAGAAAACATTGAGTTGTAACTTCTAATATTATCTCTGAAATGCTTACTTTTTGGACCTATATAACATTATTTGATTGTGAACAATAATTGATTCATATATTTAAATATAGTATTGAAGTAAGGTAAATGTACATTATATTGTTACCTGATCCGAATAATAATTCATTTAAATTGGGGGAGGTTCTTTTGGCGTTGGTAGGACTATCTTTCCATGATTACAACACAAAGAGAACTCTGATTTTTTTTGTTTGATTTTCTTGTTGATTCTTTCTTCGTACCAGAAATAAGCACCACAATGTTCACATTCATATGTAGGATCCCCTATATCCCAATACTTCTATAGAAAAAATATGGAAATGTAACATTAACTTAAAGAGGTGGTTAAATTAGTTATTGTATATAAATATTTAAAAAATACATAGGCATACCTTGATTGTCATTATTTTCGTATCCAAAACCAATATCTAAATAGTATTAAAATCAGTATATATTATGTATAAAATTGGAAAAGAGGTACATAAGTGAATAATTGCTTGGGTTAAGATACACATACCTTCATAGTCTTGTTCATCTTCAGTTGAATCATTAATTTCTGCAATTTTTTTCAAAATATTATTAATAAAATTAATTAATCTTGACACCATTGATTCAAATATCAGTATAAAATGTCATTATTTATTTAATTTAATAGGACAATAATTTTATTGAAGAACATACCTTCTACATTCCCGTCAATATTGACATCGTCAAGTTCTAATAAAAAATCATAATAAAATATTGTTAGTATAAATAAAGGATTCATGTTATGTTACAAATTGTAATTGTAATAACAACCTGGCAGTAGCGGTAAATCATTTAAATCAGGTAGAATAAAATCTGTCCCCTTATTTGAAGGTGACACATCAAATTCAGAAAGCTGATGGTGGCGTAACTCTGGATGTTGTGATTGAAATTTAGACGATGAAGCATGTGGACATGTCTCTAAAGCTTTAAAATTGAATCGTGTGAAATCTTGACGGTTAGTTATCTCTATTAAAGGTTGTGTTGCCTGTTCTTTTCCAAATCCATCTCCTGTGATAGTAACAGGGCAAATAAACTATGTAAAGCATAAATAATAGAACTTATGTAAGTTTAACAAACTTGTAATAAGTGTAATATATATAATGTTAGACCAACTTTGGGTAGTAAATGAATGTACAAACATTGATTATTAAGAAAAATAAGGTAAAATTGATGTCGACAGTAAAAAATTCATAATATACTATTCCATAATTTATTTTTAAATCTCTTAAAAAAAATTAAAAATAATATAGAACGTGATGCGTACAATTTCTTTTAATTACTAAGAAGACTTATCCGTGACATGAAGGAAATTAGGTAAAGGAAAACCATATTAAACATATTACTACTTAATACTTATTACAGAATGTGATATTACATGAAGGATTGGCATATTTTTTGGATCGCATAAAAAAACTTATAATACGATTGAAGCAACTAAGATGTATAATGCATAAGAATAATAAGCAGTAAAGGTTAAATACATTGTGATGCGAAGTATGTCATATTTGTCTGAATGTGAATATTTCAATGGTAATGAGAAATAGTTATGGAATCAAAACCATAGACGAAAATTTAGTAGTTATGACATATGTCGTCTTTGAAAGAATAAACACAGATTGTTGAAGAAGCAATTATAAAATTCGTGAAAATACAGCATATACTTGCTTACCATTATGTGCATAAAAGTTTTTCTGGCGTTTTTGCTTCTGTATGTTGATCCGATTATGTCTAGCGAGTTTCTTTTCTTCCTCCATCTGAAATTCTCTACAAAGTGATGTAGGGTTTCATGAGAAGTTTTAAATTTTAATTTATAACTGAAACAGAGGAAAGAAAGGCATTAAATTAGGCTTTTTGAATACTAACTGCTTACCAAGTAAACTGATTTAAAAGGTAACTTTTTAAAGCATTTAAAAATTTGGAATTAATTATGACTAAAATTTATAATGTAAACCAATTTTTGAACGACCGCCTTTGCCGCTGTTGCATCCTTGAAAGACCGATAATTAAGTGGTATCTTTATTCTCTATTGAATAAAATGACTTCTTTCAAATTAATTATGAAGTTCCACTGTTGGATACATTCCTCAGTCAAAAGAAGTGTTCCATGACGAAATTTCACAATTCATTTCATAGTGAAATTGATGTGCATTCTTTTGCATAATACGTCAACTTCACATGCTTAACATAATGTGCATCATATCTTTCATTTATACTAATCTCTTTGAAGCTTGTTTGTTGCAGGGTATCACTGGTTTATATTTGTTTTCCCCGTTGTACACTGTTGAGGTCTCATCTTTTCTGCTGCTATAAGTTTTGTTTCCCATCGGCACCTTTGAATTTGATTTAGTTGATCAAGAAATGTAGTTTATATTTTGCATAATTAGCAAAGTTGTTGTGATCTGTTAAAGTTATTTCCCGACATCTTGTAACGAATTTTTTTACCGCTGTTCCATCTTTGAGCAAAACAGATGTAAGTGGTCATTCTTCTCTTTTAAGAGATCTGATTTGCATCCTATTATTTTATTACTGTAGTCAGTTCGTTACACTCTTATATATAATATTTGTGTCCCTTTTCATTTGTCTCCTGGAATGACATTTAAAACCAAATACATAAGAGGTTGGTATAGCATATATGTTGGCTTTCAAAAGTGCAAATTGTCTTGTAGTGTCCCAACTGAAAATATTGAATATGATAGCATGACTCCATCCGTATCTATTGATATTCTTAGATTGCACTGTCTGTCTTATGTTTATTCAATTGATGAGATGAGATGATGATATCATGCTGGTAGTACATAGTTAACTCACAGTCCGATTGACACCTTAGACGTCTGCTAGTAAAACGCAGCAATGGTTGAGCATAGTATAAGTTTTTGTTGGCAATGTAATTTAACACAAGTAGGGGTTTGCCCTATGGACAATCTGATGCTACCATATGCAACATCATGAGACACAGCTTATGAGGTGTTACATGTATTTGTTGCTATTTCATTTATACATAAATTTCAATTATGATATATGCTTTACTTTGTTCGTAGCATGAATAAATTTTCAGAAAAATTGCTCGTTGGGTCATGGCAGGGGATTCAGGTGAACTTGTTGAGCTTTAGATTACAAAAGTTGATATTTCCTGCCTTGTGCAGATCAATAGTAGAGCTGCTGGACATCCTTGAACTTGTTCAATGCAGATTTTGTATCTAGTTGAGCTGAGCCAAGGACATAAAAATCGTGCCGTCATCACCCCTTTATCTTTCAGTTATTCAGTTGTAGTCACGTTCTTAAACAGTTAAATTCCTATACTCAGTTTCATTATACATTGTCGTTCACAGGGTATTCGGCATTTTAAGATGATTACAAACTTGTTTTGTTTTTTATTGACTTCTGTTGTTTATATAACTTCATTATTATTACTGTTAATTATTAGCTGCATTATAATTCTTCTTTCGATATGAGAATAAATTGAGCTACTAAAGGACATGGTTTGCCTATTGTTTAGTCGCTCTTCAAGTTGCAGTTGCGATGCCTGATTATGAGTTTTGACAACATGTTATGGAATTGCATTTAACAACCTCATACTTAACAGGTTCGTACATATAGTAGAGTAATGGTGTTTTGTACGGTTGGTTGAGATACAGGAACGCAAACACTTGGCTGGTGCGTCCAAAAGTAAATTACAAAAGCGAGTTGTCATTTGTCTTCTCGCAGGCCTGCTTGGGAAACACAAGTTTATCATTCATCTACAAATAGGAGAACTGACCTGAATTCTACAAAAGCAACAAGAAAACAAAGGACTATAAAACATAAAGTCACAGTTGTTTTATATAGAATTAACAGGGTAATGTGGCACTTTAATTTATCGTATAAATTGGCTCTTACTGCAGCTGCATATTCATCAATCAATTGATACCAGATTTATATACGAATGTATTATATAAAAGCTTCATATCTTATTTCTCTGTTTTTGCTGTGCAAACTCTTTACTCTTATGTTGGAAAAATAACTCTTATGTGGTATGGTGAACAGTTATTAAGCCCAAGGGAACAGTGCTTTAAAACAAATTTAAGAGGCTTAAACAATTCAAACATGTTAAATGTTTCACAAAGTGTCCTGTTTAAGAAGTCCGAGATAGGCATTCTCAATATTTGGCTCATTTTTTTGTCGTCTTCGTGTTTACTCATCATTGCAACTGTATCATGTCGGATTTTTTCAAACTCTTTAATGAGCATTATCTTAATTTTTGAATCCTCAACCTGGTTCCAGTATGAAATTCCAAATTTCTATAATGCATTGATTCACCTGATCATTCTTCCAACTGCATTAGTAAGAGCTAGTTGTATAAGCATGTGTTAGTTGAGTTACTCTACTGCTATTCAGAACCGTTATCACTTTAATTTCTTAAGGACAACAATTTAGATGCTCATTCTCTGTGAATTGATAAGCTTTTGCAAGCAACATATTCACTGTTATATCAGGGGACTTCATTGCTCTCTCTTCCAACTATGCTTCAAGGATACCATTCTTGAGATTAAGTTTGAAGCCGTCAAAAAGCAACAGACTATGCTTCATGTGTAAATGACGTAAAAATGAAGTTTTTTTGTCAATATGTCAGTTCCATATTTTCTTGATAAAACTGAGACTTACCTAGATTAGGGAAGTGTAGGACTTGGCTAACCGATGATTGCTACATGTTTCCTCTACATTTAAAATAAGAAAATCATACAAAACAAATAAACATGATGCGTATAAAAATGGTATAAATTGGAATTACAATTGATGCAACTGAATGTAACCTCGGCTATGGAATTGTAAAAGCTGAAGAACAGATGTAATATAAGAATGCTGATGATTCAACACAACAAAATCAGTTGTAATAATGTTAATTTACCTGTTTAAATTTCATTTCAACTGAAATCAGGAAAATGAAGTGAAATTGAAAACTTGAACAGAATGATAAAGGTGCAGTGATTCAAATGTACTGTTCATAAGTATTAAAACTACTACTAATATTGTAAATTAATTAATAAAATACCTTTAAATTTAAGAAAATGTAAAATTCCCAAACAACTTATGCAGTTTTCTTCTTCTTAAATACTCTCTTTAATTTATTTCCTGACAATTGTGCATTCGGATCTTCTTCAACCATTGTTGCCGCATTACTGATACCTATCTTTGAAGGTGTGTGTGCATTTCCAACTATTTCATTTTCTTCAGTGGAATCCTGCATATGTTAAATAAAAAATAAAAAAAGGTTAATAGTATGTACATACAATTGTATTGAAAAACTATAGTGAAAACATCATTCAAACTTATTAAAAACAACGACAAATCTGAAAATTTATTATCAAAAAAATAATTAAAGATATATAATTAGATTTATTTGTAAAGTACAATTTAGTTATGTATGTACCTCGCATTCCTTAGCTCCATCCAACTCGTGATTATTAGTGAATTCAGGTTCCTATCAAAAATTAATAAATAAATGAGATTGATATAATGATTTAAGTTGGTAATGTAAAGGAAAGTAGCAGTTTAACTATGTATTGTAGTTCATAACAAAATGTAGCGTACAGTTAAGTCATCCAGAGGGTGTTGAAGACTGTATTTGTTAATCAGTTGCTCCTCATCCGTAAGTTTAACAATACTATAAACTTCATTTTGCATATGAATGTTCTCTCTCTTTACAATAACCTTAAACATGAATTTTCTTTGGAGAATATTGTTCAGCTCCACTGGATAGGGATACATATCAGAAGCGCATGAATTCTATAATAAAATGTTTAGTTAGAATTTTCCAAATAGCAAATACAAATGTAATTACTTCATATACCTCAAGATACCCTTCCTTCAATTCTTTTGCGGATTTTCCTATGAGAAACATGGTTTCACGGTCCCACAACAGTAGGAAAATAGATCCAGTAGTATCCAATACCCTAACTTGAAGCTTGTACCTAAACGCATTGTTTATTTGAGATATAACTTCAAGCTTTTGATCATTTGAAGAAATGTAGTTGTTGCGTTTACCTCACAATTGCTGAGTAATCTTCATGTTTACATTTGTTGTTTGGGCATTGATACATGTTTCCTACTTTATCCACCTTCTTTTGACACTTCTTGCAGCTGACATACGACCATCCTTTTCCAAGTTCTAAATTTTCTATACTTGCGACAATCCAACATGGACCTTCCTGTTGAATAAATGGATATTAGAATTGTTGAATATAGTGATTACACAAATGTAATCAAAATACATAGAGAATAGGGTGTTTGTGAATTTTCAATAAATAATGTAAAAGTAATAGTTTAATTATTCACCTTCGAAATAACCAAACAGAAATAGTGTATTTAAAAAAATTGTAATAACTAACATATGGTCAAACCTGAATAACTTGTAAAACTCAAAAATAACAGAAAAATAGCTGTGCATTGTTTAGATTTAAACATGAAACGCAAGTTAAATTAATACCACAGAATTGAGTTAACTCACCTGTATGGACTTGACTAATTGACCAATTGTTTTAACTTTAACACTGCCCTTCTCCAACTCATCCGATACAGAGTAACTTTGTTGAGAGATGGTTTGAGTAAGCCTCTCGGAGTTATTATCCCGAACAGTAAGCAATCTATATGTGATAATGAGTTCAACAATTACATGTATACTTGAAAATTTTGTGTAAGATATATAACCATTTAAATGTAATATATGTAAATAAATATATGTATCTATTTTGCACCGTTTTTTAAAATCCTCTGATTGAGAAAAATTTGGATTAATCTACAGCTTTGATGCATTCCAAGTATTGCGCACAGAATATGAATCTACAAAAGAATGGTCTTGTAAGATGAAATGAATAACTTTTCCAAAGAAATGTAAAATTGAGTAATTGTATTTGACCTTGAAATTTGTGAGCCTTTATAAGTTGCATAACAACGATAATAGGCTCGTTGTTAGAACTTATCAGATGAGGTACAATTTCGTCAACAAACTCGCCCCAAAATGTTGCAGACAACTTCTTCCTCCTGTAAAATAGGAATATAAATATCATTGTAACATATGTAATTTACTCACGAGGCTTCAATTTCCATCGAATGTTTATTCTTACCCGTCATCTTCAAGTTCAATATCCATAAACTTCCTAGAATTTCCACCTTGTGTTTGCGTGTGAACCTCACTGAAATTGACAATTTCTCTGATAACATCTACACAAAACAAAAAGTGTAAAAATATTATGATAGAAGAAAGGTTGTAATTACAAATGTCGATTAAAAATAAAATTTACCAAATAATTCAGTCTCGTTCACATCTATCTTATTTAACAATTCATCATATGGTCGCAAATTAAATATATTCATTGTGAAAAGTGGATCAATTGTTTCAATGACCGTTGTTCGTTGAGTAAAGGTTAGCCTCAATAGATGTTTCGTGCTATTGAACTTCTCCTTGTTATGACAACCGATAAAGTTTGCCATATGATATAATGCAAGTTCTTTAATTTGTGTTTTGAAATATGCAAAACTGACTTGCCAATTGTAGCACTTATCCGATCGCCCTACAAAAAAATAACATTACAATACAGGTCGTTAAACAAATATATGATTAAAAGTAATATAATTTACCTGTAGTGTTAAATAGTATAACTTATGTTAATATGAAGTACTAATAAAGCGAAAAAAATTCCATATTTCGAGCAAAGTTCATGACGAAAAGTAATAACATGTACGACTGTATTCGGAGTGGAGACGTAGTTTAGTACCTTTGATATAAAAAGACATATTATTTCAAATATAACATGTGGTACTTACTCACTCTTTTGCATTTGTTTATATAATTCAGTGATTTGATATATTAGCAGGTTAGTAGCTTTGATCGGCACATACATATTAATTTGAAGTTGAACATGTGCTACTTACTAAAGCATTACTGGATATACTTTGCAACTGGTATAGCATTACTGGATATACTTTGGTGTAGAGTGCATCAAAAAGCATGCATAACAGACGTTGTTAAACAATTCAGAAGATAGAAAAGTTGGGTGCGCTGGACTGTTACTGGATATTCAGAAGATAGGAACGTTTGAATGACAAGTATTTAAATACCATTGCATCTTACGCAAAACAGTATGCTGCAGAGTAAAGGAAAAATCATGTGTACTTCATATTTTTAAAATAAAAATCATATTTATGTTTACTGTATATCATTTTGGAGAAGAAGTACTCTTCTTATGGAGAAGAATTACATAGAAATGTAGAGGAAAAGCTGAAGGAAGTTAGATCAGTAAATTTAAGGGTCAGTAGAGACGGGCATAGCTAACATATGTAAACTACCTTTTCATCTTGTAAAACCAATTTGATGGACATTATACTGCCTGGATTGAAACGATCCGGTACTTCCCACAAACGAACAACACGAACTTTCAACTTCCATTGCATCTTAGAAATTGATATATCCTTGATGAAATCAATGTGAGTAGTCATCTTTTGCATAATCGATGCAAGTTTATAGTTTTAGAATGTATAATTGAGGAAGAAATGTAAAGTGGTGAAAAGATGAGTATTTGATAGCAGACTTGTACACATATAAAGTGGTGATAATATGAGCAGTTGATAGAGGAGTTGGAATCGTGGGTTTACTGGTGGGATATGGCAGTTTTTGCATTTAAAAGTCATCGTTTTTTTGGTTCTACTTGTATGCTACAGTTTATCCCATTTGTGCTATGCGGCAGTTTTACCATTGTATTGGTGTGCAACAATTTTTTCATTCAACTGGTATGCGATTGCTATGCGACAGTTTGAAATATTTGTGTTATGCGATAGTTTATATGGCAGTTTTTGCATTTAAAAGTCATCGGTTATTTCGTTCTACTTGTATGCGACAGTTTTTCCTATTTGTGATATGCGGCAGTTTTACCATTGTATTGGTGTGAAGCCATTTTTTCATTCAACTGGTATGCGACTGCTATGCGACAGTTTGAAATATTTGTATTATGCGACAGTTTATATGGCAGTTTTTGCATTCAAAAACTGTCATCGGTTATTTCGTTCTGCTTGTATGCGACAGTTTTTCCTATTTGTGGTATGCGGCAGTTTTACCATTGTATTGGTGTGCAGCCATTTTTTCATTCAACTGGTATCAAACTGCTTTGCGACAGTTTTTGCTCTTTGTGGTATTCGACAGTTTTTGCTCTTAGTCGTATGCGGCAGTTTTATTGAATTTAAATTCCTCCAAATTAGGGAGCCTGTCTGAATATGCCATGTGTAAATTATCTATGCATCCATGTGGCTTAATTAGAGGCCTTTATCTTTGGCTTTTAATAATATATAGATATTAAATGGCAGGGAGTAGGGTTCTTTTGGGATATTTTCGGAGGAAAATTTTGGAGGGAAGTTCTGCAAAACATAGTTTTCTCTCTTTTTGAAATTTTAAAATAGTAATTTTCTTTTTACCAAGAAAAAAATATATTAATTTGTTTACATTTATTATAAATATCACTAACTAAATATCATTTTATTACTAATTATGTGACATTTAAATCAAATATCACAATATTTTTGTCATTCTAATTGAATATCAGTATTTTGTGACATTTTCTAACAAATGCCAATAAATTATCTTTTTTATAATATTTATTATAAAGGTCACTAATTAAATGTGGCCGTGGATCATATTTATTGTACTGGATAAAACACAAAATAGACTGATAGAAAACTAAAAGGTTATGTGAATAATAATAAAACTTTCCCACTACTTCCGTGGGAAATCTTTGTGGGAAAACATTTTCATAATGCACAAAAATTCAAAATTCAATTTTTTTTGTTCATATGGAATTTGTGAGAATATTTTTAAAAAATTATTTTTTATTTTCCCACTACTTTCCTGGGAATTTTTTTTTATTTTATATAATTAATTTTTAATGACTTTTCCCACCGAATCAGAGGGAACTAAATTGTGCGCATTTTTGCGCAAAATCTTTCCCACGAATAGTCAATAGGAAATATTATTATTTATTTCCGGAAAAGAAATTTCACTTTTTTCATTGAATTTCGGTGGAAATTGCCACTAACAATTTTTCAGTGGGAAATTTCCGTGGGAAACTGCTGTGTTTCTAGTAGTGCGACATTCCTCTTCAACTTCAGCTTGTACTAATTTTACGATTTTCCTCCCGTGTCTCATTATTAAGGGAAAATAGTCTAGTTTCAGCCCTAGTTGTATCGATCTGTTTCCTTGCACAACTTCAGCCGCCGTGGGTTTTTTCACTTCTCCTGTTGTAGAGAAGGTAAGTTTTCTTGCTGCTGCAGATGTGCCTTCATCTTGTTCTACAGGAGTGTTGATGTTTTCCAATAGTCTTCCTTGCAAAATCGTTGGAGCACTTCCCATTCCTGCTAGCCATTGACCAAATTGCCTTGGTTCTAAGTCCTGAGGGATTCTATTTTCTGGTGTGATTAACCTAGGAGGTTCTTCCTGCTCTGTGGAGGGTGTTGACGTCGTCGGAATTTGCTTTCTCCGGGCCATGGTTGAAGGCGCACGTTAACAATCGTTGACTAAATGCGCACCTTAACCCACATATGAAGATTCTGAATCTCTCTTTACTTCCACTTCGTCCATACTAGGGGTAAGTTGAGTGACCTTTTAGTTAAATATTACTTAGTGATTTTCTGTGATGCTTATACAAAGTTGAACGGCTTCTTTGTTAAGAAATATTATTTTTGTGACATTATTTAGTTCAATTACTTTTTATGTAAAATATTTTGTTGCATGTGATTGCAATAAAGTAAAAGTTGATTGACATTAATCCGTAAAAGAAAACAGTAACATGCACGGTATAAGATAACTCTTATTTTAACACATTTAAAAATAATATTTCGAAAGCATAAGAAGGTATAAACAAATAAAAAGGAAACTTAAGAAGAAAACCACATATAAATAAACCTTCGACCCATCTTTATGTTGGGAAGCGAGTCAAGCTAATAGAAAGAAAAAGAATATTTAAGAGAGAAAAATAATAAATTGCACAAGACAAGACAAGGCAAGATTTACATGGTTCGGCAATTTTTGCCTACTACACGGCCACACAAAGAATAACTCTTTATTAACTGAAGAGAGAAAGAAGAAGTTTTGGATGATTTTCCAAATGAAAGTGTAGACCCCTATTTATAGGCGTTTGAGTGCCCTACTGAGGTAAGCGCTTACATCATAGGAATGCTGAGGTAAGCACTTACATCACAAGAATGTCGATGTAAGCGCTTACATCATATTTCATCTCTTTTTGATTTTTCTTTCTTTTGTTTACTTTCATATACAACAATAGGTTTGTTCCTATCAATCTTCCCCTCAAACCTATGTTACATCAAGAAAGAAAATAAAATAAAAAAAGATTTGCTATTCTCTGGTGGCGCCTTCACGCTATCAGTCTTGAAGGCTAACTGAGGCAGTGCACAGCCTCAGTTTGTCAACACCGACTTGGTCAACATGTCTGACGGGTTCTTTGATCCTGATATCTTCTCCAGGGAAAGAGTTCCTTCATTTATCAACTCTCGGATATGATGATACCTCAACTGGATATGCTTCGATCTTGCATGAAACACTGGATTCTTGGCAAGATGAATTGCACTCTGGCTATCGCTGAAAAACTCACAATTGTCCTGCTCTTTAAGAAAATTCTTGAGCCAAATAATCTCTTTTCCAGCTTCTGGGATTGCCATGTACTCTGCTTCAGTGGTAGATAGAGCAACACTTTTCTGAAGTCTGGACATCCAACTAACAGCAGTACCACCTAAAGTAAACACGTAGCCAGTGGTACTTTTTCGACTATCCAGATTGCCGCCTAAATTTGCATCAGCAAAACCTTATAAGATAATATTGCTCTTTTTAAAACAAAGTGCCATACCTGAGGTGCCTTTGAGATATCGCAATATCCATTTTACACCTTCCCAATGCTCCTTTCCTGGATCTGACATGTATCTACTGACAACTCCAACTGCATGGGCTACGTCAGGTCTAGTGCAAACCATAGCATACATCAAATTTCCTATTGCTTAAGCATACAAAACTTTGGACATGTACTTCTTTTCTTCATCTTTCTTAGGTGATTGGTCCTTTGACAGATTAAGATGGCTTCCAAGTGGAGTACTTCTGGTTTTTGCATCATGAAGACTGAATCTGCTTAGTACCTTCTGTATGTACTTTTCTTGAGACAACTTTAAGGTTCCTTCCGACCTATTTCTACTAATCCTCATCCCAAGCATTTGCTTAGCTGGTCCTAAGTCTTTTATTTCAAACTCCTACACCAATTATTGCTTAACCAAGTTGATCTCATTTATGCTAGATCCTGCAATTAGCATATCATCAACATACAACAGTAAAATGATATAGGATTCATCAAGATTTTTGATATAACAACAATGGTCCATCTCACATTGTGAGAAACCATTTTTATGCATGAATCCATCAAATTTCTTGTACCATTGTCAGGGAGCTTGTTTCAAACCATACAAACCCTTCTTCAACTTACACACAAGGTTTTCTTTACCAGAAACTTAAAAACCTTCAGGGTGCTTCATATAGATATTTTTTTAAGGTCACCATGCAAGAAAGCAGTTTTAACATCTAGCTGCTCCAAATGCAAATTTTCTGCAACTATGATACTTAGCACCAACCTGATAGTAGTTAATTTGACTACAAGAGAGAAGATCTTGATGTAGTCAATTCCTTCCTTCTGCTGA
>MU674130.1:0-16262 GCA_026770625.1 Nicotiana glauca | reverse complement strand
GGGTCGTTTGGAGTGATAACGGGGCGGGTTATGTGGTAGACGAGTTGGATCGGGTTGGTTAAGGGTTGAGGGATGGATAATGGCCGTTGGATTTGCGGGATTGAACGGCTGAGATGGGTTGTCCTTAAAACGACGTAGTTCTGGTACCAAACTACGTCGTTTTGACGGCTTGGGAGATGGGTCTCTTGGACCGGGTATAGGGGCGTTTGGGACTGGGTTTTGGTTTAATTTGGGCCTGATTTCTTTGCATTTTTAGCCATTTTCTAACTTTCTTAACTAACCACAATTAAATTAAACACACTCTACACAAATTAAAAGAAATGAAATCGCACACCTATTAATTAACACACAAACAATCAATGCAAATTACACACTTTAAATTACTCAATGACAAAGGACAAGATGCATATTTTTTGTAATTTTCTTGTCTAACCACTTTATGGTTAATTAATTCTTAAATGCATGTAACACGTATTTTTGTATTTTTAATCAATTTTAACAAATAAACACACACGTACAAATGCTAAATAAAGATAACACACAATCCATAAAAATCAAATGCAACACAAAACTATTTTATTTTATATTTTTTGGGAGTAATTGTCGTGAGAGCAAAAATCACGTGCTCACAACTTCGAAAAATACCTGATGAGAGGAAAGGGTTCTTCAAGAGGTATAACCCTCAACAAACCAAGGGCTCATGAGAAACAGACCAATGAGGGCAGATACAAATGTGGTAAGACTGATCACATGATCAAGAATTGCCCTCAATAGAAAATTGAGTGGAAGAAGGAAAGGGTTGAACGAAGGAATAGGTTCAACCTAAAAGGAACAAAGGATCAACTAAGTCTATGGTTGTTGCTTGGGGAGAAAAATCAGATGAGGACTCAGAAGATGAAGCTGGAGATGCACAATCACTTATGGCCATTGAGGAATCAGATGATGAACAAGAGGTAAGTATTCTTCATCTCAAAGACAAGATAAAATTCTTGTCTAAAGAAAGGTTGTCTGAGATACTGTTAGACTTCATTGATGAGTCTGAGATAAGTAACAATGAGAAGGAAGAACTGTCTAGGGAATGTGTGATCCTAAAAGCCAAGTGCAAAAATCTAGAGTTTAGGGCTAATGAGAGTGAAAGTAAAAATGCTGAGTTGAAGAACCAGGTTCTTGAACTTGACAACAATGTCCTAGAACTTAGGTCTGAGAACTTAAAATTGAAATTAGGAACAGGAAAGAAGAAAGGTGATCACACACATCTCACCCTAGAAGAAAAGTTAGGAAAAATGAAGGATGGGTTGTACAAGAAGTATGAGTAGATAAGAGTATTAAAAGAAGATCTAGGGAAGGTAAAACATGAACTAGACAGAACTTGCAAATGGAACAAGGCTTCTGATGCACTCTCCTGGCTACAAGAACATCACAGTAGCAACAAAAGAGGACTTGGATATGGGACTCAAGCACCTAAGTGGGATCCTAAAAGCAAGTACCTCATTCTTCCTGAGAACAAAATCTGCACACACTCTGGCAAGACTGGCCAATTAAAAAATGAATGTAATGCAAATGCAAAAGAAAAGGCCAGTGAAAAGAACAAAGCTATTGTTCAAGAAAAAAATAGGTTGCCTGGGTGGACTAGAAGGAATTTTATTTACCCCTTTGCCTATAGAAAGGGACCCAAACTAGTTTGGATTCCTAAGACTTACCCCTGATTCCTTTTTGCTTGTCCAAGTGAAGGGAAGTAGCCAATGGTACATAGATAGTAGCTACTAAAAACATATGATTAGAAGCAAAAACAAGTTCCTTTCACTTGAGGACTTAAAGGGAGGCAATGTCTCCTTTGGAAATGGGAAGAAGGGTGAGATTATTGGGATTGGAAATGTAGGTAAGACAGACTCTCACTCCATTGAGAATGTCTACTTGATAGATAGCTTGAAATACAGCCTGATCAGTGTGTCACAACTGTGTGATAGAGGTAACCTTGTAGCATTCACCTCTACTAAATGCTTTATGATTAACATTACCACTGAAAAGATTATTTTGCAGGGAAAAAGAGTTAACAATATTTACATTGCATATTTGTCTACTCTCTCAAAAAATGAACTAACCTGTCTAAGTATGCTGGATAATGATCCCCTCCTGTGGCACAAAAGACTTGGTCATGCCAGTCTGAATCATCTAAACAA
Organism: Nicotiana glauca; assembly: GCA_026770625.1. Classification (NCBI taxonomy): domain Eukaryota; kingdom Viridiplantae; phylum Streptophyta; class Magnoliopsida; order Solanales; family Solanaceae; genus Nicotiana; species Nicotiana glauca. Next base: position 14,082 of record MU674130.1, on the reverse strand, counting down.
ATTAGTCTCTAAGGATTTAGTGATAGGATTACCTAACATCAAGTTCAAGGAAGACAAAGTTTGTGAGGCCTGTGCAAGGGGGAAGCAGGTAAGATCATCTTTCAAAAGCAAGAAAATGGTAAGCACAACCAAGTCATTGGAACTGGTCCATATGGATCTTTATGGTCCAATGAGAACCATGAGCAGAGGTGGAAAGAAATATGTAATGGTACTTGTTGATGATTATTCTAGATTTACCTGGGTACTATTTCTAACATCTATAGATGGAGCATTTGACATGTTTACTGCCTTTGTTAGAAAAACTTAGAAACAATTAGGAAATCAACTTGTATCCATTAGGTCTGATTATGGGACTGAATTTGAAAATGCTAAGTTTGCTGAATTCTGTGATGAAAATGGTATAGATTATAACTTCTCTGCCCCTAGGACTCCTCAACAAAATGGAGCAGTTGAAAGAAAGAACATGACTCTTGAAGACATGGCTAGGACTATGCTTCTTTCTAGTAAGCTGCCCCATAGCTTCTGGGCAGAGGCTGTAAACATTGCATGTTACGTTATCAATAGATGCATGACTAGACCTCATGTAGTAAAGACTCCCTATGTATTACTTAAAGGGAGAAAACCAAATATATCTCATCTTAGGGCATTTGGATACAAGTGCTTTTTGCACAATAATGGAAAAGACTCCCTAGGTAAGTTTGATCCCTAGGTAAGTTTGATGAGGGAGTATTCTTGGGATATTCTTCACATAGAAAAGCATATAAAGTGTTCAGTAAAAGAAATTTGTGTGTAGAATAAAGTGTGCAAGCAGTATTTGATGAAACTAACATTCTTTCTGAGAGACAGGAACATGAAGATGAAGCCATTGGATTGGTAAAGGATTTGACTGAAGCCACATCACAAGTCAAAGTGGTACCAAAAGAAGAAACATGTGATGGAACAGGTTCTTCCATTCAGGGAAACTTGACAGGGAGAACTAATCAAAGAGGAATTGAACTAAATCCCCTAAAAAAACCTGTTCATGACCTTGTTCCTCAGCAACAGAACATGGGAGAAACATCTAGCAGAAACCAGATGGTTGTGAAATCTCACAAGTATCAAAGTTCTCATCCTATTAAGAACATAATCACTTATCCAATATCTGGAGTCAAAACTAGATCACAACTAAAGAATCTGTGTGCTTTTGATGCCTTTTTATCTCTTATTGAACCTAAAAATATTGTTGAGGCTTTAAAGGATGCAGATTGGGTAAATGCAATGCAAGATGAACTCAATCAGTTCGAAAGAAGTCAAGTTTGGCATCTAGTTCCAAGACCCAAGGATAGATCAGTTATTGGTACAAAATGGATCTTTAGAAACAAACTTGATGAAGATGGAATAGTTACAAGAAACAAGGCAAGACTAGTGGTCTAAGGTTATAGCCAAGAGGAGGGCATAGATTATGATGAGACTTTTGCTCCAGTTGCAAGACTAGAGGCAATCAGACTCCTCATAGCCTTTGCAGCACACATGGAATTCACTCTTCATCAAATGGATGTCAGGGTTTGTGAAATAACCTGAATGGCTACCTGAAAGAAGAAGTGTTTGTGAAATAACCTCCAGGGTTTGAGAGCAAGGAATGTCCTGAGCATGTGTACAAATTAGACAAGGCTCTTTGTGGACTCAAGCATGCTCCAAGAGCATGGTATGAACGATTGTCCAAATTTCTGCTTAAACATGGCTACAAAAGAGGTAAAATTGACAGTCCCTTATTCTTAAGGGAAAAAGTTAAGGATCTCCTTTTGGTACAAATATATGTTGATGACATAATCTTTGGGGCCACCACTGATAAAATAAGTAAGGATTTTGCAAAACTAATGGGGAGTGAGTTTGAAATGAGTATGATGGATGAGCTTAACTTCTTCTTAGGCTTACAGATCAAACAAAGTCCTAATGGAATCATGATCCATAAGTAGAAGTATGCAAAAGAGCTAATCAAAAAGTTTAAAATGGAAGAATCAAAAGAAATAGACACATCCATTGCAACTGCCACTAAATTAGACATTGATGAACCTGGTTCATCAGTTGATCAAAAGTTGTATAGGGGTATGATTGGTTCACTCTTGTATCTTACTGCTAGTAGACCTGACATTGTTTTTCAGTGTAGGTCTTTGTGCTCGCTTTCAGGCTAACCCAAAAGAGTCTCAGGAAGCTGAGTATGTTGCTGTTGCTTCTTGTTGTGCTTAATTGCTATGGATCAAACATCAGCTGGTAGATTTTTGTATTGAAGTTGGTTGCATTCCTATATTATGTGATAACACTAGTGCTATAAGTATGACAAAGAACCATGTTCATCATAATAGGACTAAGCACATAGTTGTTAGGCACCACTTTTTAAGAGATAACTATGAGAAAGGATTAATCTCCACAGAATTTTGTGCCACTGATAAGCAAATTGTTGACCTCTTCACTAAAGCACTGAGTAGAGAAAACTTTGAGAGGAACATGTTGGAATTAGGGATGATTAAGATCACCTAATAGGTCCAGCTCAAAATGCACAATGAAATTTTTTTTAAAAAAAATTCTAACCTTGTGTAAATATGTAGATTAATTCTTACTCAGCTCCATACTTTAATTAGTATACTCCTGTGACATGTGTTTATATGACTCACTGATCTCTTACAAAAAATTTTCTATTATGGCATTTGAGGCATGTTCAAGAGAGTTCTAAATGAAGAACCTGGTTCATCAATATGGGTTCATATGAAAGCTCAGGCATGTTTTCTATACTCTGCATAATTAGAAAGATTAATAATTCAATCATGAGCAGAAGTCCTATACTTTCCAAATTCCTAGAAAATTCTATCCGCTAGCATTGAACTAGTTCCGTCCAATTAGAATTCCAAACCGTAATTTTTGTCTAATATCTAGGGAAGCCAATTTGATCATTAAAATTCTGGAAATTCAGCTTGATTAGACTTTTATTTGACCCTTAAAAAAGCTGTCGTTACTTATTAAATATCTAATTATCTTTAAATACACACCATTTTTCCAGCCTTCATCAAAATTCCAAAACCGTCAAAAACTCTTCTTCACTTCCAATTGCCCTCTTCTCCAAAATTCTCAAATTCTCTCAAGAAACCAACAACCATGTCTAACCCACAAGATCATCCTGGAACTCTTCCACCACCGTCTCCCTCAAACTCATCCTTATCCAATATACCCGGTGTATCTCCAAAACCTAGGCTACGAAGGCAAAAAATGCTCGCTCGAAAAACTGTAGCATCTGGGGCTATGAGGAAGGCTTTAAATGAAAGGTTGAAAGAAAGCCCAACTCAAAATTCTGACTCCAACTCTGAGTTTGAATCCTTTCAATTTGCGATTGAGGGTGAAGAACATGGGTCTTCCGACATAGAGAAGACTCAAGAATTCCCTACTGAGGTAAGTTCATTTATGGTTGAAAACTTAGAGACTAGGTTTGTTCTGATTGGACCCATTAAGGATGTTAAGTTGCCTGAGTTGAGTAGGAGTGGAGGTAAAAAGAATTCTAAAAAAGGAAAAGAGAGAGATGGTGCATGTGGTGAAGAGATGGGAAATGGGAAGGGAGCAGTTCTTGCTATGTGTGGGGTTACACAAGAGAAGTTAGAAGAGAGTGGCATGAAGTCAGGGGCTAACTCGAATACCAACAATAAATGTGGTTTCTTTCGAACTTAAAAACCCGTTGATATAAACAAGATACACGTGGCTAACTCGAATACCAACAATAATAACAACAACTATGCACCAGTCCATCCCAAACTAGTTAAGTCGGTTGTATGTATCCTTAATATCATAAATGTTTTATTTAGGTGTATTATATTTCATATATGAGGATTCATCATGGAACAATGACGGGTTTAAATTAAGTTAACAGAGGTAGATTCAGGAATTTTGGAGGGTGGGAGCACTATTACGAAGCAATTGATCCAGAATATAGATTTTAGGGATTCAACCTTTAATTATACCATTGTATCCATTATACTTTTGGAATTATAAGTTTAAATTTAATATTTATATAGTAATTTTCTAACATCTGTATCTATATTCTATACTCCCTATCGAAAATGTTGGGATCAGTTGAATATATGCTATATCACTCAATGATGTTAGTTTTAATATGCACATTTGGTTTAATCATATAAATTTTATGGTAACAATAGGATAATAGGAATTTCAATGCGTGAAACTTTATAATTAATCAAACAAAGAAAGAAAAAGAAGAAGTCATTAATTAATACGCAAAAAGTGACACCTGGCATGTCCCTCTCTCGTGCACGCCTAATTCTATAAAAAATGATTGATATGAGATGTGAACTCACAATCCATTTAGGCCTCGTTTGTTTTTTTAAGATTAAGACGTGTGAATCTGAATACACATATGAATATCAAGATGTGTATTAAGATTAAGACATCTAAGTCTAAATATGTAACGACCCGACCAGTCGTTTTTTTTAATTTACACCTCGATCCCCTAATTATTGTTTCCCCCAAGTACATTTATGCTATTTTGGTTTCCCGGGACGTTCGGTGTAGAGTTTCGGAGAGTTTTGGGACACTTAGTCCCTAAATGAGAGCTTAAGTGTTGGAAAATGGTCCGTAGTTGGAACAGTGTGAAGACGACCTCAGAATAGAAATATGATGGTTCTATTAGCTCCGTTAGGTGATTTCGAGGTCGGGAGCGTGTTCGGAATGAATTTTAGAAGTCCGTAGCTAATTTAGGCTTGAATTGGCGAAGTTAGTATTTTGGCGATTTACGGTTGATAGGTGAGATTTTGATCCGAGGGTCGGAATGGAATTCCGAGAGTTGCTGCAGCTTCGTTAGGTGATTTGGGATATGTGTAAAAATTTCAGGTCAATCGGACGTGTTTTGGTTGGGTTTTTTATAGAATGCGTGTTTTGAAAGTTTTAGAAGAACTTAGGCTTGAATTCAATGTAATTTGATGGTTTTGGCGTTGTTTGAGGCGTTTTGATGATTGGAGCAAGTTTGTATGATGTTTTAGGAGTTTCTGGTATTTTTTGTTGAGGTCCCGGGGGCCTCGGGTGTGTTTCGGATGCTTAACGGAGCATTTTCGAATTTAAAAATCTTGCAGCAACAAAGTTTCTGGATTCTCGCTTCTGCGGCTTGGGAACCACAGAAGTGGAGTCGCAGAAGCAGCTTGGAAGCCACATAAGAGAAGTCACATAAGCGACCTGGGCACCGCAGAAGCGGAAGTTGGGTTTCCCTTCATTTTTCGCAGAAGCGGACGAGTTTTCGCAGAAGCGATCTCGCACCTGCGAGATTTCCATTGAAGAAGCAGACTCTGGTCTGGTCAACGGAGACCGCAAAAGCGGTCTCATAACCGCAGAAGCGGTACCACAGAAGCGGTTACATGACCGCAGAAGCGGAAAACGTATCTGGGCAGAAGGTTAAGTCCTGGAAATGAGACTTCGTTCCCATTTTCCATTTTTGACAATTTGGAGCTCGATTAAGGCGATTTCTCAAGATATTTTCGGAGAGAACAACGGTGTAAGTGTTCTTAACTTAATTTTGGTTATATAACTCGAATCTATTACAAGTTTTGGCATTTAATTCGCGAATCTTGTTGGAAAAGTTTAGAAAACCCTCTTGGATAGAATCATGGATTTGAGGGTCGAAATGTTGTGAGATTTGAATAATTTTGGTATGGTTAGACTCGTAAGAGTGCGAGGTTTCTGGAAGTATAAATTTTACCCGATTCCAAGACGTGGGCCCGAGGGGCATTTTGGTCATTTTATATAATTTCGCGTATTAGCTTAGAATTTAATTGTAGAATCAATTACTTGAATTATGATTTATAGTATGCAATTTTATTGAATAGATTTGAGCCATTTGGAGTCGGATACTCGTGGCAAAAGCGTGGTTTCGGGTTGACTGCACTTGTTCGAGGTAAGTAGCTTGTCTAACCTTATGTGGGGGACTTTGTCCCTTAGGATTTGATATTCGGTAATTGAATGCCTTGTATGTAAGGTGATGATTGCGTACTTGAGCTAATTGTTAAAAATCCTTTTTTATTTGGATTATTTAAATTGAGTTTTCTTGCTTACCTATTTTACTCTAATTGCAAATTAGCCTGTGTTAGTTAGAGGAGCATGTTTAGTTGACTTACTTGCCTATTTGATTAAAATGCCTTGTTTGTAATCTATGAAGCATGTTAGGCTAGAATTTACTATTATTCATTATGAGTTTGGTATTTATTTGATATTTTGAGCTGTTATTGTTTGTTTTAAATTTTGAACTACGGGACGGCATCCCGGGAGATCCCCTGCACGTTTTATGTTCTGGATTGGGAGTGCGGGATGCTAAGAGATCCTTGGCACATGTGTATATAATTATCGAGGATACCAAGAGATCCTCGGGATACTAAGAGATCCCCGAATCATTATTGAGGATACCAAAAGATCCCCGAATCATTATTGAGGATACCAAGAGATCCTCGGGATACCAAGAGATGCCCGAATTATTATTGAGGATACCAAGAGATCCTCGGGATACTAAGAGATCCCCGAATTATTAATTAGGATACCAAGAGATCCTTGGGATACCAAGAGATCCCCGATTATCATGCATGTTGTGAGTAGTATTTACCTTGTATTGTTTTGTTTCAGCTTTCTATTACCGCATTCCTTATTTATCCTGTTTCGATTCTCGTTGTAGACTTTATCTATACTGTTCCCTTTATCTTATCATTTATTATGTTTATCTCAGTAGGGCCCTGATCTTCCTCGTCACTACCCAACCGAGGTTAGGCTTGGCACTTACTGAGTACCGCTGTGGTGTACTCATGCCCCTTCTGCGCATGTTTTTTATGTGCAGATCCAGGTTCCTCCACCCAGGCTTACTATCATTGAGGCGGAGAGATCTTGCGGAGACTTCAAGGTATATCTGTAGCGTCCGCAGACCGAAGAGTCTCCTTCCTTATTCTATCTGTAGTGTTTAGATTCTATCATACTTTTGATGTAGACATTCTGGAGATTAGAGCATTTACAATATTTCTTTTAGCCTGTGTTTCCTGTGAGTTTCTGGGTTTTGGGAGTTTGTTCTGGATTTCATGATATGGGTTGTATTATTCCAAGTGGCACTTATATACATTAAATTTTCAATTGTTTGCTTCCGCAAGTTAGTTTTTTTCCGCAAGTTGTATAAATTCCGCATTGTTAGGCTTACCTAGTTGTAGGGACTAGGTGCCATCACGACATGTTCACGGAGGGTGAACTGGGGTCGTGAGAGGTTGGTATCAGAGCTTTAGTTTCATAGGAGTCACGGAATATGGGCCAGTTTATTAGAGTCTCGCTGATCGGTACGGAGACGTCTGTGCTTATCTACGAGAGGCTATGTAATTGTTTAGGAAAAATCTTCATTTCATTTGAATTCCTTGTCGTGTGATATCTTTTGACATTAATTCTAAATTTCTATCTTTTATTCTCTCACAGATGGTGAGGACACGTGCTACTGGGGATGATCAGACACCTGCGCACCCTACTGCAGCCGTTAGAGGCCGGGGCCGAGGTAGAGGCCGTGGATGCGCATATGGTGCAGCCAGAGCACCTGCGCGAGCTGCCGCTGAGGTATCACCAGTAAATCCAGCTGTAGTTCACACACCGGTCACGCCTACGGTTACTACTACTCCAACCCTACAGGAGACTTTAGCACAGTTTATGAGCATGTACACCACGTTGGCTCAGGCAGAGTTGCTTCCCTTGCTGCAGCCGCATCCCAGGCCGGGGGAGAAGCACAGACTCCCGCCGCCTACACTCCTGAGAAGCGAGTGCATGTTGAGCAGGTCCCAGAGATTAATCATGTACAACCTGCAGTACTAGTTCAGCCCGAGGGTGGGTCAGCTGCTTCAGAGGACGAGTAGCGGAGACTTGAGAGGTTCAAGAAGTATGATCCTCCAGTTTTCAGTGGTCTAGCATCAGACGATGCCTTGGGATTTCTAGAGGAGTGTCATCATATTCTTCGCACCATGGGTATAGTGGAGTCCAGCGGGGTTTCATTTACTGCCTTCCAGCTTCGGGGAGCCGCTTATGATTGGTGGCGCACTTATGAGATAGACAGTCTAGTCGAGGCTGCTTCACTAACTTGGACCCAGTTCACGGGTATGTTCATGAGAGAGTTTGTCCCTCAGAGTCTCAGGGATGCATGGCATGCAGAGTTTGAGCATTTTCTCCAGGGTACTATGACCGTTTCGGAGTATGCTATCAGTTATACTAGATTGGCCAGGCATGCACCGGCCTTGGTTGCTACTGTCCGCGAGAGTTTCTGCCGGTTCATTGAGGGTCTTATTCCACCCATCAGATCTAGCATGGCTCGAGAGTTGGAGATGGATATTCCTTATCAGCAGGTAGTGACTATTGCGAGAAGGATCGAGGGTATGCTCGCCAGAGAGCGAGAGGAGAGAGAGGTCAAGAGGTCTCGAGTGTCGGGCTACTACTCTGGTACCCGCATAGCAGGTCGTCATGGTAGGGGTTATATGGGTCGCCTTGTTCATTCAGCTCTTCCAGCAGCCAGTAGTGCTCCAGCTCCTCCTAGACCTCAGGAGCCTTATTATGCACCTCCAGTTTCTAGCGTGCCTCCTGCGCGAGGTACTTTCAGAGGTTAGTCCAGCAGACCTGGCCCCAACCAGTCACAACCACCACGTCCTCCCAGAGCTTGTTTTGCATGCAGTGACACCCGCTACGTGGTGAGAGATTGCCCTAGACTTGGGAGGTGTGCACCTCTACAGACTGCTCTGTCACAGTGTGCTCCTCATAGTTCTCAGGCCATGATCACAGCTCCAACTGTTACCCCACCTGCCCAGCCAGCTAAGGGCAGAGGTCGGGGAGATCGAGGTCGCCCTCGAGAGAGGGGCCGGGCCAGATATTATGCCATTCCTGCTCATACTGAGGTTGTTGCCTCCAACTCCATCATTACAAGTATTATACTAGTTTGTCACAGAGAGGCATCGGTTTTATTCGATCCAGGCTCTACTTATTCTTATGTGTCTTCTTACTTTGCTCCGTATTTGGGTGTGCCTCGGGATTCTTTGAGTGCCCCCGTTTATGTTTCTACTCCTGTGGGAGATTCTCTTGTTATGGATCGCATTTATCGGTCATGTTTGGTTACTATTCGTGGTTTTGAGACCAGAGCGGACTTATTGTTACTCGGTATGGTGGATTTTGACATTATTTTGGGCATGGACTGGTTGTCGCCCCATTTTGCTATTCTTGATTGTCGCGCCAAGACCGTGACGCTGGCTATGCCCGGTATTCCGCATATTGAGTGGAGTGTTACTTTAGATCATACTCCCAGTAGAGTTATCTTTTTCCTTAAAGCTCAGCGTATGGTTGAGAAGGGGTGTGCCGCATATTTAGCTTATGTGAGAGATGTCAGTGTTGATACCCCTTCTGTTGATTCAGTCCCAGTGGTATGGGATTATCCCGATATGTTTCCAGCTGATCTTCTGGGCATGCCGCCCGATAGGGACATTGATTTTGGCATTGATTTATTGTCGGGCACTCAGCCCATTTCTATTCCTCCGTACCGTATGGCTCCTTCTGAATTGAAGGAGTTGAAGGATCAGTTACAAGAATTGCTTGATAAGGGTTTTATTCGACCCAGTGTTTCACCTTGGGGTGCTCTTGTCTTGTTTGTGAAGAAAAAGGATGATTCTATGCGTATGTGTATTGATTATCGCCAATTGAATAAGGCTACAGTGAGGAATCGTTATCCTTTGCCTCATATTGATTAACTATTTGACCAGCTTCAAGGCGCACGGGTATTTCCTAAGATTGATTTTGTGAGCACGTAATTTTTGCCCTATATATGAGTTTTTCCCATAAAATTCAAACAAAAGTTTTTTCTTTATTTTACAATTTTTTTTGGAGTTTTGTGATTAATTGTTTGCATGTTGCTTGCGCATGTTAAAATACAAAAATATGTATTTTAGGAATTTAATTGCACATTTTAGGATTAAGTAGGTATTAGTTCATTTTAGGAACAAATTAAAGAAAAGTCAAAAAATAGCCTTCTAGTGTTTTAGTTGAAATTACCACAAAATAGAATTTAATTAGTTTAATACTTAGAAAAATAAATACAATAGGAAAAAGAAATACAGAAAATACAAAAGAAAAGAAATACAATAATACAATACAAATACCAAATAAAAATACAATACAAATGTGGGGGAAATAAGAGTAAAGAAGAATTTAATTTGGGCTCAAAATACCCCAAAACCCCGGGCCCAAACGGATCAGACTATGACCCAAGAACATCCTACCCGGTCCAGCCCCGTTGACACGAAAACGACGCCGTTTGGGCGTCATTTAATCTCAGCCTTTGATTCCTGTAATCCTATGGTCCATATTCAGTGTTACATAACTCATGAAATAAGCTCATTAACCTAAGATCAGTTTCTTCTTCTTCCATTTTTGTAACGATTAGCTCCGTCCCCGATCTCCACCCCCACCACCCGCCGGAATTCGCCCACGGCGGCGGTGGGTCTCCGTTCCTAACCAAATCAACATCAAAACACCCAACGTTTTTCCCTCTATTCGAATCACCCGCTAGTTTTCCCCAAATCCCACCACAGCTCCCCGAATCCCTCAAACCCTAGGCGCCGCAACCACCGCCTACGGCGGCGCCGGTGTCAAAACCCTACCCCATGAACATCCCAAGATTCTCTAGTCTTCCTCATGCCTTATATATATTCTTTTCCCCTCGAACCATCACCAACCGCGTCAAATAGTTGTTTGAGGAACTGTCCGAATGTCAACTTCAAATCGTTCCAAGAACTTAAACGACCGGATGTCTACAAACATAAGAAAGAATTTCCAAGAAAAAAGAAGAGAGCCCTAAAGATAAGTTCTTTTTAATATTTTCTTTATTTTTCTGATTAGCTTCTACATATGTCCGTGTATTTGTTATTAGTAAATAGGTTCACTTCTCAAGTTCTGTTAATAACACTTAAGGATATAAAATTGATATTGATTTTTGTTTTGATTAAATTTTGTTTACTCGTAGTTAAATGATATTAGTATAAGTGAATTAGATTTTATCATGATAAGAATAAGTAGAATTTCATTGACAATTTGGCTGCCAAAACTACTTCGGTTCTGAATTAGCAAATGATTCTGTAAATTCTAAGCATGATTTTCAGTTTTAAATTGACTTTTGTTCTGATTAATTCAACAAGTGAGTCATTAGCATGATTTAAATAGTAGGTTGTGGCAGTTTGTTTAGTTCAATTGTAGAATAACTGTTAGATCAGTTTTAGTTAATTAGTGTAGTCGTTTGGATATAGCTGAACATTATAATATTACATTTACCATAATAATTAGGATAAAGTGAAAGATTTTACTGATAAGGAGGGGGTATGGGCAGTAATTTTAAAAGAACTTCAGGGGTCTTTTGGGGATATAAAAGAAGTTAAGTGTAATACATCTAAGGAAGGGAGGGCATTTTTGGAAAATCGTAGTAGGCTGGTAGTAATTTTAGGAAACTTAAAGGGTAGTTTGGACATAGGAAAATGGCAAGATCACTCAAAATGGTAATTGTTAAAAGGAAGTAGGGGTACAACAGGAATTTTAAGGAAATAGAAGATTCTAGATTGGGCTTTAATGTAAGTTTTAATAGAATAAGTACAGTAATTTGTGCAACAAGTTAGAAATTAGAGGTTTAACAAAGAAATAAATAGGGACTAATAAGCAAACAACTGAAATCTGAAGTTCCCTCCCATTTATGCCTATAAATAAGGCAGTTTCTGCCATAATTCACAAGTTTTGAACCCTAGAAATTTTTTTCAAAATATCTGTATAGCTCCAGATCTGAAATTAGTATTTTGAAGTTCAATTTCTTCTTCCAAATCTGAATTTTTTCCTGAAAATCCAAAAATAGATAGAAAATCTCTGAAAACTACAAAATTTACTGTTTTATTGATAATACTCTTGTGGAGAATGATCCATTGAAGTGGCAGGGGTATAATTGTTTTGATTTCGAAGCTTTTGGAACCTAAAATTTTCCCCAGAAAATATCCTTGAGTTTCAAATCTGAAATTCAAAATTTCAGATCAAACTCTTCTATTCCAGATCTGAATTCTGTCCAAAAATCAAAATATTAGAAAAATCAATAGTAAATTCCAAATAACTGCTGATTTGTTGAAGTTTCCAATTTAATATCAAGTTGTGTGTAACTGATTCTGAGCAAATATCCCAACTCTGTTTGGTTTTTTTGAAACAATTCGAAATTCTGAAGCTATTTCCTGGTTTGACTGGTGATTCTGCTGTTGCTGGATTTTGTACGCTGTGTTAGCATATTATTGCAGCTGACTTTCTTCTTTTGACAATCTATTTCCAGGTATACATTTGAATTCGTCGATGTAACCACAAACTGAAGTGAAGTGCAGTAGAATTGTAGATCCATATTCATGTGGATGTTTTGATATTGATAATCTGTTTGTAATATTGAATTTGTTTAATTTCTGTTTGCTCGAATTATACTGAATTAGACAATAAACAACTTAGGACTACTCATAATTTGAACTATTTTTTTTTTATTTGTAATAAACTATGGACTGTGAGAAGTGGAGATCAGTGATTAGTATAATTAGTTTAATTTCATAATTTGATTTAGTTCAATTCTGAAATAAACGGTAATGCTAACTTGAAAACAGTAGCTTAGGTTTCAGTGTGGTGCATTTTAATTTATTGATATGTTCAAGTGTGGTATTTTAATTGTTGTAGTGCAAGCATGAAAACATCGAAAATGGGCTGATTTGATTATGATCTCCTACGATAGTTTCTCTCAAGGCTAAAATGTTAAAGAGTATATCCGCCAGTTTTGCTTTTACATTTTTTCAACACTGTTAAGTCGCTTTAGTTCATTGATTCGATTCTAAATTCAGAATAAGTGTATCAAACTCTTAAAATTGTACAAGTTAAATATTGTATGTAATATTGAATTAGGGACAGGTGTGAGTTTACGAGTGGGCCATGCTGAACAGCCCTGTGAATGAATAGAGCTTGGGCTCAATCTCATTTGCACCGAGCCCATACGTGGATGAAGTTTCTCCGAAAGGAAGATTTGAATCTGTATGGGGCCTATTTTAAGGCCCAAACGATTGTAACTCAGAAAATTTCTTTGTTAACATAACAATTAGGCAAATAATAAATAATTAGGGTTTCTTCTTTATTATTAGAGACAAAGCGAATAGAAAATCATAGCTTACTTTAGATTGGACCTTTTAAAAAAATTGAGATGAGCCTCGCCCATTAAAACGAATGAATTGCGGGGCCCTCAATAGTGACTTATAAGAAATGTTAGAAATTGGGAGGACCGTTTAGTGAATTTCACGGTCTTGCCCGAAGATAATAAGCACGCAGTTGCTTTAGACGCGGATATTACTAATATTACCTTCCTAATACGGGTGTGCATTTCATGAGACCCAAATCCAAATTTCAACGAATCGAAGTGTGTTAAAGGTCACAGGCGTACTGGTACGGTGTGGTCCGAAATACATTTTTACGATGTTGCAATTCTTAAAAATAAATAATAAATATAAATAAAGGCAGTTGATTAATAAAAAGGCACATAAAAGTAGAACATATATTAAAATCAGATAAAATAAAATACAACAGTTGAGCGACCGTGCTAAAACCACGGAATTTGTGAGTGCCTAACACCTTCTCCCGGATTAACAGAATTCCTTATCCGGATTTCTAGTTCGCGGACTGTTAAGAGAGTCATATTTCCTCGGTTCGGGATTCAATCGGTGACTTGGGACACCATTAATCTCCCAAGTGGTGACTCTGAATTTAAATAAATAAATCCCGTTCGGACTGTCCTTAAATCGAAAAAACTCCTTCCTTTATTATGCCCTTCACGGGGTGTAGTAATTCGGTAAAAAGGAGGTGTGACAGCTCTGGCGACTTTGTTGGGGACAAGAACCCAGAACTTCGCTTCAAGGTTCAAGAATTCGAGCTTAGTTAAATTGTTGCATTTGACTTTATTTGATTTTGATACATGTTCCATGCCTTACGTGCTAAATGTTTTTACCGCTTTAATATTTGTTG
>MU674127.1:0-31151 GCA_026770625.1 Nicotiana glauca | reverse complement strand
CTGTTCCGGGTGGGGGTGGGGGTGGGGGTGGGGGTGGAGGTGGAGGTGGAGGTGGCGTGTTGGCAGTGGCGGAGCCACATGTAAGGAAGAGATTATTAAATCCCTTTTATCCGAAAATTACACAGTGCAATAGGGTAAAAGCAAATATTATTGTGTATATATATATACAAATTTTTGAATCCCCTTGAAAAAGGAACTTTTATTGTGGTGGAAAAAGTGGTTAAAGAATACAAGATATGACATTTTACAATTTCTTACCCTTGTTAAAATTCCTAGTCCACTACTGGGTATTGGGAAGACTAATCATTGCATGCTTGCGAGCTGAATATATGCTTCATAATTCTGTTTTACGAATATAGTTTCTGTTCAGTTGATTTAGAGCAGTATTTACTGGTAAGATATATGTGGTTGTTATATTTTGTCGGTTGAAGTTATCATGCTGGCTTGGGGGAGGGGATGTTGGTAGACCAAGAATTGCATGCTTGGAAGCTAAATTTTTACAAAATAGTTGAACTAGAAGGTCTGGAAAAGAGAAAGGTGTTAATTTTAGTGGTAAAGTTGCATAATGCTTTAGGTCTCATGTTCAAACCCCAGTGGAGGTAAAAACATTATCTTCCTATTTGCTTGAACCTTGGTGCGCAGAGTTACCCGGTACCTGTGCTGGTGGAAGGTAGCAAGTACCCGGTTGAATTAGTCGAGGTGTTCGCAAGCTGGCCCGGACACTACCGTCATCAGAAAAAAAGGTTACAGAATGCTTCATATTAGGATGATAGTCACATTGATGTAACAAAAAGTTTGATTTATTGTTGTAATGTTGTTATTATTGGAAATAATATTTCATTCTTGCCATTGCCCGGGAGGAGGTGTAGAAGGAGGAGGAGGAAAAAATAATATCTTTGAATCAGTTGTACGCCAAGAAAGTCAGGTTCCTTCCATTTATGAAAGCTGCTCTTTTGGGCTATCTTTCTATACACATGAGCCACTTCAGAACAATAATAAACATGGAATGTGGCTTCAGAACAATAATAAGTAGCTTTGTTTAAGTTCAACATCTTTTAACAATAATTTCAGGTTGCCGAACTTATCATTAAAAAACCAATAAGTATAAGTTGTAACTGAAAGAGACCATAGAAAGATGATGATTTGGGAGGAGGCTTATAAATGTTCGTTGATGAGTTTGGATGTTTTCTTTCTTTTTTTTGGGGGGAGGGGTGGTGATCAGGAGTTTGAGCACACATGAGCTTTAGTTACTTGCATTTATGGATGGTGTTCCCTAGGTTCCTTGCTGATAGTTCATCTCTTAGTAACAGAATAATGCTGGTAGATTTGCACTTTGTGGTCTTCAAGCATCTAATATTCGAGATGACTTGAATGTTTCTGCACTTGACACCTAGATGTTTTTATACATAGGAACCAATAGGGTGATAACAACTAACAAGTGATAGCTGATTTAACACCTTAAGAAAGAATTAAGAAAAATTTGGTATCTGTATGTACTTGTTCTATTATGCCATTTTTATTTGGATAAGACATCCTTGGCACCATTGTATTTCAGATTTCATTTACCTCACTTTGCAGACAGGCGCAGCACACAGCTGGATGTGTATGGATCTGTATGTATTTGCTACACCTTATAGGATAACCTGGGACTACTACTTTTCGGCCCACGATCACACATTTAAAATTGAGTCATGGGAGGAACCTGCCGAAATGGAATATGTATGCTCTCATTTTGAGCCTTTTTTTCTGTCTAGCTCCAATGCATGTCCATACATTTACAGTTGACCTTTAAGCAACTTTTTTTCAGGTCAAGCAACATGGAATCTCTGTGTTTCTCATGCCATCAGGGATGCTCGGGACCTTGCTTTCGTTGGTGGATGTACTACCCCTGTTTTCTAACACAGCATGGGGCCAGAATTCTAACCTCGCCTTTCTGAAGAAGCGCATGGGAGCAACATTTGAGAAACGCCCACATCCGCGGACAACAATTAACCCAGATGATGTTCATTCTGGTGATTTCTTAGCTCTTTCAAAGATTCGTGGACGGTGGGGTGGGTTTGAAACTCTTGAGAAGTGGGTCACTGGTGCCTTTGCTGGTCATACAGCAGTTTGTTTGAAGGATGAGTTGGGTAATCTTTGGGTTGGTGAATCTGGACATGAAAATGAAAAGGTGAGCAAAAGAGAAAATCTATGTATTTTTTCCAGTAAACTACATGGAGGAACAGTAGTGGAAAATCTAAAGAACTTGATTTCCGTGTATGATAAATAAATTTTCAGTTAATGTATGCTGTCCTTTACTTTTATGCAACTTTTCTTATGGATAGCCGTTCACCTCTGATGAGTTACTTATACCTCATTGTGCTATCACTCTCTACCCCTGGAGGTAGGGAGGGATGGCTTTCTGAGTTTTATTGTTAGCTTTTAAAGCGTGTAAAGGCATTGCAATTTAATAGCATGAATGGTAACATTCTCATATCTTTGTTTTGGTATGTTCAGTCTGCTTAATCTTGGTTAACTGATTCTCGTGGTATATCTTTTCAGGGTGAAGAAATTATTGCGGTTATCCCTTGGGATGAATGGTGGGAATTGACACTTAAGGATGACTCTAATCCACAAGTTGCTTTGTTGCCGTTACATCCTGAAGTGCGCGCGAGATTTAATAATACCGCAGCATGGGAATATGCTCGGAAAATGTCCGGGAAACCATATGGTTACCATAACATGATTTTTAGTTGGATTGACACAGTAGCTGATAATTACCCTCCACCTCTTGATGCTCACTTGGTATGTCTCCCTTTCATTCCTTTTAAAAGTATAAACGATGATGAGCAAGTAGCAATGGATGTTTATGTTCTCCTAGGAACTAGGTGAATTCCCACATGTCCGTCAATCTCGACGCTAAGATTCTAAGTCACCAACGACTTATCTAACCTACACATATCTTATCCTTGGCTATCACTTTCTAGGAAATACCTCAACTTAGTATAAAAGAAACATATTCCAGTGTTGAAATTCAGAAGGATCTATGGTTATTAGTTATTACTGTTCCCCTCCCCGAAGAACCATTGATAAAATAAGCTCCTCACAACAGGTGAAAAAGCAAGTCAATTAAAATAAAAATACCAGAAATTGAAGGAATATTAAGTGGTAACCACTACCATTCTTCCATTTGAATAGAACTCTTGGACAACTTTAGTGTGGTTTCTCAGCAGAAGACTTTTGTTGCCAGGTGATTTCTGTCATGTCTATGTGGACAAGAGTGCAGCCAGCATATGCTGCTAACATGTGGAATGAAGCTCTGAATAAGAGACTTGGCACTGAGGTAACTGAACATGTTATATTTTCTTGTTAGAATCTTTTCGACTGAAACATGTATAACATCTTAGCTATTAGTTAATGGCAATGGTTAAGCATAGAAGGTGGCTCATTCCACTGATTCCATTGATAAACACAGCTTATGAGTTCCCTTCTAAATACTGAATTTTTCCTTTGGTCCTTTTAGTACGAGCAGTTCATACATTATATTATAATAGTATTTTTGTATGACAGTACTGTTTGGTCAGCTTGCATCACCTGAGGTACTCCATAACTCTTCTGAGAACAGTATAGAGCCGTATTTTGTAGGTGATCTTCCTTTATACAGACATTTAGCCTTGAGCAAGCATAAGATTAACATCATAAATTAAAGCATGCTTCAGAAAGCTTCCTTTTTAGTTCAAGTTGACTAGTTGATTGAACTTTCACTTTCAAGATCGTAGTATAACTGTTTACATATAGAGAGTGCATTAAATACATCGCAGATTCTAAATTCTGCAGAACCATTCAAGTTTTTTATCTGTAAAGATCACTTCATATGTACAGTTGATATTTCTCCTACAGGATTTGGACTTGTATGGCATTCTTGCTGAAACTGAAAAACGTGGGATAACATTTGATCAATTGCTGACCATCCCAGAACAAGATGAATGGGTCTACAGTGATGGGAAATCCACTACATGCGTGGCCTTCATTCTAGCAATGTACAAAGAAGCAGGAGTTTTTGGCCCTATTTCCAACTCTATTCAAGTAACGGAGTTCACTGTGGGTATCAAAGCCTTTGTCTAATCTCGTCTTGTTAGAAAAAAACTTCCATTCTGTCACCCAATTAGTGATGGTAAGTCGTTCTTACTGCTTGCAGATAAAAGATGCATACACGCTTAAAATTTTCGAGGATAATCAGACACGCCTTCCGAGTTGGTGCAACAGTGGAGACAATAAGGTCTCTTTCTGCCAGATTCTTGGCGAATACCAAATGGAACTGCCCCAGTACAACACATTGGAGCCATATGCCAACATGAATGAGAACTGTCCTTCTTTACCTCCAAATTATGAAAGGCCCGTGCGTTGTTGAATCTGGGCTATACTTGTATACGTGTGTATCAGTATATCCCACGGAATCTAGTTTGGTTGCTATTGGTTAAGCATGTATCAGATTTATTTACTATGTTTGTTCTTCCGCTTTCACATGAAATTTCAATCTTTGTACATAGTTCATGCAAATTGTAGCTTCTTAGATGTTTAAGCCTATGATGGATTATAGATGGGAAATAATGTAGAATAATAGCCTGTTTGGCCAAGCTTATTTTTGGCTAAAAGTGTTTTTTTTTTTTTTTGGCCAAAAATACTTTTGGCCAAAAATTGAGGTGTTTGGCCATGCTTCTTGAAGGAAAAAAAGTGCTTTTGAGGAGAAGCAAAAGCAGAAGCAGTTTTGGAGAAACAGAAAAAAGTAGCTTCTCTCCAATAGCACTTTTTTGATAAGCACTTTTGAGAAAAATACACTTAGAAGCAGTTTTTAATAGCTTGGCCAAACACTAATTGTTGCTCAGAAGTGCTTTTCAAACTAATTAGCCAAACACAAACTAAGTTATTGACTCAACACCTCGGAGACTTGTTCTGATATTTGTTCGTTGTAGATGTATGTATGTAAGTTGGTGAATCTTGACTTGAATGTGGACTAAATGTTAGAGCAATTCCTGTTAAGATTTGCTGAATTCTGTTATTTTGTTCTTCGATTTTTGTTTGACTCGAAAGTTAATGAATATTTTGCAAGCAAATACAATAAAAAAGTAGATCAAAGGTAAATCGTAATCGAAAATAATAAGATTTAGAAATGTGTATAATATTTTTTATCGCTTTGGATGTATTAAGTGTTCTAGAGAGTAAAAAGGTAGAGAGATAGAGAGAGAGAGCTTGTAGAGAGAGAGAGAGAGAGAGAGCTTGTATTAGAAAAAGATCCGATCCCTTACAACATTGCGATCCTCCTTTATATAACAGGAGGACCTCATCGAAATAATAAAAGAAATATAAAGATAGGTCACGCGTCCTTGAGGGGACGACGAGACTTATGAACGCGCTTTCGCTCCGACATTCTGGGGGCGTACCCTTACTACGACCATTGTTTAGTCATGGGTCGTTGCTACAACAAGGGGCAAAATTTGACCCTATACAGTTAGTCCCTCCATTCGTTGGTGATGAACGAAGTGTGTCGCCGATGGACGGATCCGCGAACCACGTGCTGGGAAAAGTTTGGCCATGTCCGGAGATGACGACGTAAAGGGGCGACCATTTGAATCTGTTGATATATTGGTGCGCAAATCCTTTTCTGAAATGACGTCACCGTATGCGGGCGTCATCATTACGCGTGTTCCCGAGGAAATACAAAAGGTGTTCTGATGTTTGGTTTCACGCGCCTGTTAGGGTTTTGCCTCTTCGATTTCAACGATACCCGACCCTATAAATAGGGAATGGGTTCAATTTTGACCTAACTTTAGATCATTTGTAGAAAGTTTTCCGACTATTTCAAGAGAGCGCTTTCTCTTCATGAGAACCCACAGCTTTTGTGAAAGTACATTCGTGGTTGTGTAATACATCGTTCCTCACTCGAGAATCATGACGAAATCTAAACGTGATAACACTTCAGGAGATCGCAGTATTAAGTCAACCGACATACCGCCTCTATCCGGTGGTAATAAAGGGGAGAAAGGGAAGGATCTCACCCCTCTCACCGTAAATAATGTACTCCCAAAACAACTCCTTGCTAGGAGGGATTTTCAAAGAGATTCTCCCGAATAGCCTTGGGAGAAGTCTGAGTTAAAACAAGCCGATTTGGACCTTCTTCGTACTTCATATGATATACCCGCTCATGTAGAGATGGTTCTGGCAGGGGAGGACTAAGCGAACTATACATTCTACGAATACCCCTTTTTGATCGGCTATGGCCTCCCCCTTCTTTCATTGGCGGAAGAACTTTGTCGTTTCTATAATATATGTCCTACCCAACTTACTCCGTATACCCTAAAGGTGTGTAGGGTAGTATCTATGTACACAGAGTTAGCTGGGTTGGAGGTCTCCGTCCACCACCTTTTGCAGCTATTCGGCGCCAATTACCTGAGGGGTACCATGTTGCATTTAAAAAATTGTGGTTCAAAGGGGCTGATCGTGGAAACCGATGACCGGCCCAACCGAGGCTATTGGCGCAGATATTCTTCATTAGGACGGAACACCTGGTGTCCAATCCCGTCGGATTCCCTGAGAGGTGGAATTCGAGACGTAAGTATTCGTACCTGTCAAATTGTTTATTGTTTTTGACTTTAGCGGTTCCGATTATATCATCCTTATAATTTTTCCGTAATTTTGCAGCGATAGCTCATACTCCTCGGTTCATAACCAATATTAGGCAGTGGGTATCCGATCTGCTGCCTCTAGCGGAGGAGACCCGTAAGTGGGCGGAGTTCATTGAACATTACGGCCCTACGAGCCATTCAGGTATTTCCCCGACTTTAGTTAATCATTTTCGTAAGCCTCGTCAGCTAAATCACTGTTGTTGACAAGTCGAAGTGCTCCCAAGAGGAGGGCGACAACGCCCATCTCCTCCCAACAAGATCCCGGTCAAACTGCGCAGGAGATACTTTACGCATCCGTTAGGGAAGGGGTGACCGTAGCCTCTTTGCAAGAGGCAGCGCCTGCGGAAATAGCCGCAAGTGAGGAGAGGCCATCGACGTCGTCTCCGCACCCTGCGGACGAGCCTTCTGAGGGAGAGGAGCCCGAGTAGAGGAAAAGAAGGAGACTCATAACGAGCAAGGCGGTGGCGACGGGAGGCGAAGAGAGGGACGTGCCTCGCCAGCCAACTAGGCCCGTCCTTATGGCCGACGCCATCCGATCGGGGAGGCCGACCACCCAGATACGTGCTAATGTTGTTAGCAGCACGAATCGCGTTGCCGAGGGCATTTCATTGTCCCTTGTTGGTGGTGAAACTGGGGGGACAGCTGCTGAGGTCGCCCATGGGAACACGGGTGAGATGGCAGAAGGCCCTGCTCATGTGGAGATGACGACAGACGGATCTGGCCGTCGCATTGTGATTCCAGAGGCTTACAACTTGCTGCAGCACAGCGTGCGGGCCGTATTGGAGATGGCTCTACTTTGTGCGGCTCCTAAGCGTGAGATGCTGAGTGCTGTCAACGACGCGGAGCTATCTCAGAGGGTCGCAGGAATGGCATTGCAGGTATCTTCTCCGTTCTTCCGCATGTTATGTAGTTGATTCTGATGCGTACTAACTCGCGTGCATATATATGCATTCTTCTCTTTTTTTTATACCCTGGTTCTGGAAGTAGAGAGAAGGCGCCGCGAGAAGAAGAAAGCGACCGTTTTTGATAAGATGGTGAAGAAATATAAACGGTGTCGCTCCAAGCATCAAGCGGTGGCGGATCTTTTCCAGCAGGATCCACAATTCCAGGTTTTTCGGGAGGGCCTCGAACAGAGGGAGGCACAATTAAATCGCAGTGCGGCGGAGCTGGAGAAGGCGGATAAAGAGTTGATGAGGGCGGTGGCTCGCAATAGCGAGCTGGAATCGCTCCTCAAGCTGAGGGAGGAAGAGTTGGAGCTTAGCCGCAGAGTGGCGGCGGAGGTAGCTGATCTCCATGGTAGGGTGGCGGCTTTAACAGCCGAGCTTGCAACGAAGGTGGCTGAGATTGATGCCCTCAAGCGTGCTGCCCCACTGCGGTTCAGGGACGAGGCCCAAGATGCGCACGAGATGTGGATATACGAGGAAGCTAAGTTGGACGTGTACAAAAAATGTCTTGTTGCAGAACGTGCCTCAGAGGAGGAGGTCCAAGAGCATTTGCGTGAGGCTCGTGCCGCCCGTGCGGCCTGTGGGTACAGCTCCGACTCTCCTGACCGAGAAGGTTACACTTCTGAGGACGTCAATCGGCTTGAGTCCGGCTCGTGGTTTAATGAGGCTTACCGTGATAACCAAGGACGGGGGCGAGTGGATGGCGAGGACAACACTGGCGAGGCCGCTTAGGACTTGTATAGATTTTGCCATTTTCCTTCTTTAGGACTTGTATAGATTTTGCCATTTTTCTTCTTTTTCTTTTGAATGTAACAGGAGTCCTCCGTGGGACTAAGTGTATATAATTTTTGTTATAGTAAAAGAGTTATACTTGTGTTGCTTATCCTTTCGTGTTGTTCTTTGCTTATACACTGTTTGTCACTATCGGGCAGGATCGACGATCGTTAGTGATGGACTTTGGCCCATAGGATGTAGTTTCAACTGTCGTTGAAGAATTTTTCCGTCATTGTCGAGCGGGGTCGACAATTATTGGCGATGGCCTTTGGCCCAAAGGATGTAGCTTCAAATGTCGTTGAAGTGTTTATCTGTCGTCGTCGAGCGGGGTCGACAATTATTAGCGATGGCCTTTGGCCCAAAGGATGTGACTTCAACTGTCGTTGAAGTGTTTATCCGTCGTTCTCGAGCAGGGTCGACAATTATTGGCGATGGCCTTTGGCCCAAAGGATGTAACTTCAACTGTCGTTGAAGTGTTTATCCGTGGTCGTCGAGCGGGGTCGACAAATATTGGCGATGGCCTTTGGCCCAAAGGATGTAACTTCAACTGTCGTTGAAGTATTTATCCGTCGTCGTTGAGCGGGTTCGACAATTATTGGCGATGGCCTTTGGCCCAAAGGATGTAACTTCAACTGTCGTTGAAGTGTTTATCCGTCGTCGTCGAGCGGAGTCGATAATTATTGGTGATGGACGTGGCCGCTTGCATCATGGAGAAGGTGGCCTTAGCCGCATTCATAATGGAGAAGGTGGCCTTAGCCGCTTACGTAATGGAGAAGGTGGCCTTAGCCGATTACATAATGGAGAGGGTGGCCCTAGCCGCTTTCATAATGGAGAAGGTGGCCATAGCCGCTTACATAATGGAGAAGGTGGCCTTAGCCGCTTACATAATGGAGAGGGTGGCCTTAGCCGTTTACATAATGGAGAAGGTGGCCTTAGCCGCTTACATAATTGAGAATCAACTAGGCTAGTCCCTTTATTATATCGGACTGGAGAGACGTGTCGAATGGCCGGTATGATAAACCTATTTCCATGCGCCCCTGGGTGTCTCCTTCGCCGCCTCGTTAAAAACCTCCCCGAGAAAACCCAATTGGGATAAAACTCGGGTAAGGGAAAAAGAATACGACTCCGGAGATGCCCTTCAAAAGTGGAAGAATTTGAGGTGGGCGATGTTCCAGTTGTTCTGGAGTGTTTTTCCTTCCATTGTTTCCAACTGGAATGCTCCTTTGCCTACATCTGCTATGATTTTATATGGACCGCTCCAATTGGTGCCCAGTTTCCCTTCGCTCGGGTCTTTTGATGCCAAGGTTTTGGCTTTGAGGACGTAGTCTCCTACTTTGAGAGGTCGTATTTTGGCTTTTTTGTTGTAATATCTTTCGACCTGTTACTTCTGAGCTGTCATTCTTATGTGGGCCATATCTCTTCATTATTCAGCTTCGTCGAGGTCTTGAAGCCTACTCATGTCGTTGTCTGGTCCGCTGGTGTGTGAATATCTCAGGCTCGGTTCTCCGATTTCGTATGACCGCATCGGTTCCGTAGACCAGCGAGTACGGTGTTTCTCCTGTACTGGACTTGGGCATGGTCCGGTATGCCCAGGGTACCTCTGGTAGCAATTTGGGCCAGAGCCCTTTGGCTTCTTCGAGTTTCTTCTTCAGAATGTTCAATATTATTTTGTTAGATGCTTCTGCTTGGCCGTTGGCGGCGGGATGATACGGCATGGAGAGTATCCGTTTGATATGCCATTTGTCACAGAACTCCGTTATCTTTTTGCCGATAAATTGTGGGACGTTGTTGCAGCTGATTTCTTTGGGTATGCCAAAGCGACATATGATGTTTTTCCATATGAAGGTGATGACTTCCTGTTCGCGTATTTGGGCGTACGCACTTGCTTCTACCCACTTGGAGAAGTAGTCAGTCAAAACTAACAGAAATCGTACCTTTCCTCGCCCTGCAGGCAGGGGGCCGATTATGTCCATTCCCCATTTGACGAAGGGCCAAGGTGATGTTACTGAGTGTAGGGGCTCTCCCGGTTGATGTATCATGTGGGCGTATTTTTGGCATTGTTCACACCTGCGAACATACTCTGCTGCCTCCTTTTTCATTGTAGGCCAGTAGTACCCGACACGGATGATGCAACGGACAAGAGCGCGATTACTTGTATGTGCACCATAGTGACCCTTGTGTACCTCTTCGAGTACTTGCCTCGTTTGGTTCGGCCCTAAGCACTTAGCGAGGGGTTCGCCAAACGTTCTTTTGTACAGATCGTGATTTATTAGGCAGTATCGGGCGGCCTGTACGCGGAGATTTTTGGCCGCCCTTTTGTCGAGTGGGAGCGTCCCGTCCTATAGATAGGAGATAAACTGGTTGCGCCAGTCCCAAGTTAGATTTAAAGAGAGTACCTCAGTGTGATCTATGGATGAATGGAGTAGGGTGACTATGTTCCCCTTGTTGATGTTCTTGGTGGCTGCGGCCAACTTGGCTAGGCCGTCTGCTTCGACGTTCTACGCCCTTGGGATTTGCTCCAAGCAGCATTCGTCGATTCGGGCATCAACTTGTGGATTTCTGACTGATATTTCTGCAGCCTCTGTTCCTTGATTTGGTAAGTCCCAGTGACCTGGTTTACCACGAGTTGAGAATCGCAATGGAGGATGAGTCGTCGAGCCCCGTATTTGATAACTAACTTCATACTTGCAATCACGGCCTCGTACTCGGCCTCATTGTTAGTCATCTCGGGGCATCGTATGGACTGGCAAATTATTTTGCCTGTGGGGACCTCGAGTACGAGTCCCAGTCCCGATCCCGAGGCATTGGAAGCGCCATCAGCATAGAGGGTCCAGAGGTCGGCACCAGGTGGGGCGCGAAGGGCCTCTAGTTCCGCTTCCGGCAAAATCTCTGTACTAAAATCGACGACAAAATCTGCAAGTACCTGTGACTTGATGGCAGTTCTTGGGTGGTAGGATATGTCATGCTCACTGAGCTCTATGGCCCATCTGGCGAGCCTTCCCAACAGTTCGGGTTTGTGTAGGATGCTCCTCAGGGGGAAAATCGTCACAACTCTTATGGGGTGGCACTGAAAGTAAGGTCTAAGCTTTCGTGAAGCTACGACCAGTGCTAGGGCAAGCTTTTCGAGGTGTGGATACCGTGTTTCGGCATCCACTAGGGTTTTGCTGATATAGTAAATAGGAGATTGCGTACCTTTGTTTTCGCGTACCAGGACTGCGCTGACAGCGACTTCGGACACCGCCAGGTATACTAGCAAGGGTTCGCCAGGTATACTAGCAAGGGTTCGCCAGGGTTCGCCTTGACTAGCAGTGGTGGCAAAGACAGGTATTCTTTCAATTTTTTCAAAGCCTTGGCGCATTCCTCGTTCCATTGTAGTCTGTGATCTTTTCTTAATACGTTAAAAAATTTATGGCACCTGTCGGAGGATCGCGAGATGATCCTGGATAGGGCGGCTATTCGCCCTGTCAGCTTTTGTACCTAATTTTTGCTATTCAAGGTGTTAGGTATTGCATCTATTGCCTTGATCTGGTCCGGGTTGACTTCGATACCTCGTTGTGATACGAGGAACCCCAAGAACTTCCCCGATACTACGCGAAGGCACACTTTTCTTGGTTCAATTTCATCCCATACTGCCGCAGTATCTCAAAGGCTTCTTTCAGATGGTCGAGGTGGTCTTCTTTGTTTGCCGATTTTACCAGCATATCGTCGATGTAGACCTCTATGGTCTTGCCAAGATGTTCCTTGAACATTCTGGTGACCAGTCTCTGATATGTCACCCCTACATTTTTGAGTCCGAACGGCATCACCTTGTAGCAGTATGTCCCCTGGTGGGTGATGAAGGTTGTTTTCTCTTGGTCCTCTTCGGCCATCATGATTTGGTTGTAGCCGGAGTAGGCATCCAAGAAGCTTAGCAGCTCATGTCCTGCTGTGGCGTCGATCAACTGGTCGATGTGGGGTAATGGGAATGAGTATTTTGGGCATGCTTTGTTGAGGTCGGTGAAATCGACGCACATCTTCCGTTTCCCATTTTTTTTCTTGACCATCACGACGTTGGCGACCCATTGGGGATATTTTGATTCCCTTATGGACCCGTTGGCTAGTAGCTTATCTACCTCTTCGCTGATGGCCTTGTTGATTGCAGCGTTGAACTTCCTTCTAACTTGCCATGTGGGTGGATATAGCGGGTCGACGTCCAGCTTGTGGGTGGCGATGTCTCTTGATATTCTCGGCATATCTGAATGAGAAAAAGCAAAAAGATCCGCGTGGTTAGTCAGGAACTCATGGTACTTACGTGGATCGCAGAGGCTGTGTCCGATGTAGGTTTTCTTCGTGTGGTCGGTGTTGTCCAATTGTACCGGGTCGAGATCCTCGATCGTTGCTTTGCAGGCTTCTTCGATATTTGGATCTTTGATGGCCTCCGTCATCGGGTGGACGTTAGTCCCCGACACGCCTGATTGCTATGCCTCCGCACTTGCCCTTTCAACTGATTGGTGTGTGAGTAGTCTTGAGCGATCCGGTAGCATTCTTGCGCTGTGCGCGGCTCGCCCCGAATGCTAAATATTCTCCAAGGGGTGGGGAACTTGATTACTTGGTAGAGGCTTGAGGGGACTGCCCGCATGGCGTGTATCCATGGGCATCCTATGATGGCGTTGTAGGCTGTTTCTTAGTTCATGACGTGGAAAATGGTTTCCAGTGTAACTCCACCTGCTAAAATCGGCAATGATACCTCCCTGGAGGTTCGTTCCACTGCATTGTTAAAACCAGTTAGTGTTATGCAGCGTGGTATTATCTTATCTTCGAGCCTCATTTGAGCGAGGACTCTTGGATGGATAATACAAGCGCCACTTCCGTCATCAACCATGATCCTCTTAACGTCGGTGTCAGCAATACGTAAAGTTATGACTAAAGCATCATAATGAGGAAAAGACAAACTGTCAGCATCAGACTTATCGAAGGTGATACTTTCTTCGAAGTCGTCATACCGTTCGTGGGCGATTGTTCGCTTTAACAAGTGAGGTGGTGAATTTAACATGGTTGATTGCTGAATCGTCGCCTCCTCCGATGATCATGTTGATGATGCATACTGGCGAAGGTGGCTTTGGTGGTCCCTGAGGTTGTTCCCGCCCTCGTGCGAAATTGAACTTTCCTTTATCGCTGAGTAGCTCTTTCAGGTATCCTTGGTTCAGCATTCTAACTACCTCCTGCCGTAGCCCTATGCAATCTTCGTTTCTGTGCCCTCGTTCCTGGTGGAACTCGCACAGGACGTTTGATTTCCTTGTGGCGGGGTCTGATTTCATTTTCTGCGGCCATTGTACTTTAGTTCCCAGCTTCTCCAGTGCGTACACCATTTCTGAGGGAGACACGCAAAAATTATGGGCAGATAATAAATGGGGCATACCTCTTTCGTTACGGAGTGGGGCGACATGTCGCTGAAGTGCTTCTATGTGTCTTGGCGGTGGTGGATGCGAGGATCTGGTGTAGGGTAGGTGCCTTTCTTTATTGAAACGCGTAGAGTGTTCCCGACGGCCCTCGCTGCGTCGATCCCTCCTTGCTTCTGACTGTATCGTCATGAGCGGGTGGGTTGGTCCGTTGAGGTCATCCTCATCTGCTCGTACCTCGGCACAGTAGGCTTTATGAATTTCCTCCCATGTGGTGGGGGGATACTTCATGAGTCGGCTCAGTAGCTTTTTGGTTGCTTTTGAACCATCTCTGCTCAGCCCGTTTTGGAAAGCTGCGACCGCCATGCCTTCCGATACGTTTGGAAAGCTCATCCTTACTCTTTTGAATCTGGCCAGGAAGTCCCTGAGTCCCTCACCTGCAGTTTGTCGGACGACGAAGATATTGCTGACCCTGGCCTCCGCTTTCTTTGCTCCTGCATGGGCGGTGGCGAACTTATCCGCCATTTCTTCGAATGTTGATATCATTCTGGCTGGCAGCTGCGAGTACCACATTAACGCCACCCCCGTTAACGTTTCTCTAAACTTTTTCAGCAGTATGGATGGTACTTGTTCCTTTGATAGATCGTTGCCCTTTACGGAGGTCACATAATGGATCAAGTGGTCTTCGGGGTCTGTCGTCCCGTCATATATCTGTCACACCTCCTTTTTCACTACACCCGCAAGGGCATAAAGGAGTTTTTTCAATTAAAGGACAATCGAAACGGAATTCATTTTATTTAAAGACCTAGAGCCGCCACTTGGGAGATTTATGGTGTCCCAAGTCACCGGTTGAATCCCGAATCGAGGAAAAGATTGACTCTGTTTAACAGTCTGCGAACCAGAAATCCGAGTAAGAAATTCTGTTAACTCGGAAGAAGGTGCTAGGCATTCCCGGGTTCCGTGGTTCTAGCACTGTAGCTCAACTGTCATATTTGGCTTATTTATTCGATTTTAGAACATGTTCTAACTTATGTGCCTTTATTGATAAACCGCTTTTATTATTATTATTATTTTTATAATAATTGCAACGTCGTGAAAATGCGCCTCGAACCACGTCACACCAGTGCACCCGTGGTTGTCAACACATTTCGACTCCGTTGAGATTTGGATTTGGGTCACATAAATGTGCACCCGAGTTTAGGAATGTAATTTTATTAAAATCGTGCCTAAAGAGACTAACGCGTTATTAACTTTGCGGGAGGCCATGAATATTCGCTACATGGCACGTCCCGAATTCTAAGTATTAAATTTAATTAAATGAGGGCCATGCGTTTTTAGATTTTATTCGGCACGATGCACTCAATCTATTTCGACACATCGCACTCAACTTATAGCAAACTACGAATGTTCATAATTACTTCCTAAAATTAATTAGAGATTATGTTAAAAAATGAAGCAAATCAGTAAAAAAACAAAGACTAATTGGTAACCTTATTGGCATGTGGACCAAGTAATATCCAATAGTATATTGATTTTGCCCCAAAATGTAAATACCTGAGCCAACCACATTAACGTATGCACTAATTAACCCCTTTCGTCCAAGAGCACGAAATTGCCTTACCAAATGAAAACACCATGGAATAAATCACGCTAAACCCAATCAGAGATGGTTTCTCCATGAACCAACAAATGAAGCAAATCGGATAGGCATAAGCTCCCGTACGAGAAAATTCGTCTCACAGACTCCTATATGATTTTCCTTTCATTAAGTGAGGAAGTTGACTAGAATAAGATTAGCTATTTCTATTGGATTAGTATAAGAGAAAGCTTGCTGCTTAATTAACTTAGCAATTGAGCCTAAACTAAATTGTGAAGATAATACTAGCATCTAAATGTCCCAAGTCAAAAATCAATAGCCATCAGTAGCTCGTGAAATTCAAATTCATCCAAAAATAGCGGCGCAACAGTTACAACCACAAACATCGGATCAAAAATGAAATAAAGGAGATTAGAAGTAACCTAAAATTAGCTTTTCGATTAATTGAAATGCAGCAATTACACGGATCGAAATGAAGCGACGATTACAATCAGAAATCGATGCAGTTTCAAACGAAGTCAGTGAAAGTCGAACCGGAAAAACCAACGGACAGTACCTCGACGCCTCCAGCGACCTCGAATCTAATTTTCATCCAACCAAACAGAATATTCATGAGCCAAATGAAGCGCGCGAAGACGAGAAGGATCCAGCGACGCGCAAACGAAAACTCCGCTTCGATTTAAGTCCGAAATCGACTCAAACCACCAGAAATTTAGAAATGAAGCAATTGAAATCAGACCAGCTATAGCTTTTGGCAGAGAAGGCTTGCTCGATTTTTTTTTGGTTCTAGTTTTTTTGGAGAACAATGAAGAAGAAGGCTTGAAATTGCAAAGTGATGTGCGCCCTTTTCTCCTTTTTCTTGTGTTTTAGGCATTTTTCTCTTTTTTTTTTTTTTTGTGTAGACAAATGGTTTTATAGAGGGTGTGGGGTAGGGTGTTATGTGGGAAAAAATTTTTTTGGGGGAAAATATTTTGGGGGAAGGTCTTTTGGGGGGAAAATATTTTTGGGGGAAGGTCTCATATGAGGAAAAGTCTTTTGGGGGGAATATTTTTTGGGGGAAGGTCTCATGTGGGGGAAGGTTCTTCCAACTCTTCTTTTGATTCCCAATTTCCTTTTTATCTTTTTTTTTAAATAAAAATCCTAGAATTAAAATCCTAAAAGTTATAAAATTATACTAATTATAAAAATTATAAAATCTACTTAATCCTAGATTAAAAGAAAAAATCAATAAAAAGAAAAATGTAAAAATGAAGCATTTTTTGTGATTTTTAATTTTTATAAAACAAGTAACTATCGATTTATCCTAAAAATGTAAAAGCCAAACCTAAATGTCAAGTGAGATATAAAAATCTACAAAATTCCTAAAAATGGCAAATAAGTAAGAAAATCTATTTTTGGGATTTTTATCGGAGTTTTTTATATAGGGCAAAAATCACATGCTTACAGCTGCCCCTCTTTGATCGGAAACGTGAAGAGTTTTCGATATAAGAGATTTTTGCCCGTTTGAAACTCCATGAGAAGCATTTTTGAAAAGCTGTCTGACCGAACCTTGCTTCAAAGGTTGCCCACATATCCTTGGCTATAAAGGAATCAGGTCAGGTGTAGTTCAGAAGTGAAGGAGGCGATGGAGTATCGAGGTGGAGAGCCGATCGAGGTGCCGTTCCGCCGAAGTTCCAGTCTGCGGTCCCGTTTATTACATCAAAATCAAAATTAAAAAGCCTAACTAAGCCTATCAGCTACGAGTTATAAGGTTCCTATCTATAATTCTTTTGAAGCTTGATCTTGAGTCTTGAATGGTTCTTCATTAAAACTTTGGATATGAACCTTGACGCTAGCTAGTTACAGGTGCTAATTCATTCTTCCTTAGCTTTTCGGATCGAACCCGGACATTACACCATGCTTGTGACTCCAATCATCTCTTAACCAATTCACATCTTTCTCTACTTCTGCATTTGGATTCACTTTTTCCTTCTTTTGTTTCTCCTCTTTTTTGTTATTTTGAATTGTGACTAACTTCCGCTGATCATCTCAGATTGTTGACTTGCGTTCTTTTCGCAAGCCTCTTTTGTTGCTGACTTGAATTGCATTTTGAAGTGTTTTTCCCTTTCTCTAAGTGATGCTTGACTACTAAAACTTGAAACATATACCTCTGTTCTCCAGGCGGGCTCCTGATTGCTGAACTTGAAATGTATTCCCTTGTTCTCCAGGTGGGCTCCTAACTGCAACAAAATAGGAAAACAAAGGAAATTTCTTCCCCAGTTTGGTGGATGGGCACATCGTGTTGTCAAATGTTAAAAATTAAAAGCTAAAATTGAATTGTACTTCCCTTGTTCTCCAGGTGGGCGCCTGACTGCTAAAGCTTGAAAAGTATTCCCTTGTTCTCCAGGTGAGCTCCAACTTGAAAAGTATTCCCTTGTTCTCCAGGTGGGCTCCTGACTGCTGAACTTGAAAAGTATTCCTTTGTTCTCCAGGTGGGCTCCTGACTGCAACGAAATAGATAAACAAAGAAAATTTTCTGCCCCAGCTTGGTGGCTGGGTACAACATCTTATCAAATATTAAAAATTGAAAGCTAAAATCTGAATTGTACTTCCCTTGTTCTCCAGGTGGGCGCCTGATTGCTGAAGCTTGAAAAGTATTCCCTTGTTCTCCAAGTGGGCTCCTGATTGCTAACCTTGAAAAGTATTTCCTTGTTCTCCAGGTGGGCTCCTAAATGCAACAAAATAGACAAACAAAGAAAATTTCTGCTGCCCCAGTTTGGCGGTTGGGCACATCATGTTATCCAAAATCAAGCTTGAAAGCTAAAATTTGAATTGTACTTCCCTTGTTTTCCAGGTGGGCGCCTGATTGCGAAAAATAAACAAACCAAGAAATTTTTTTTGCCCCCTTTTGGTAACTGGGCACAACATGTTATCGAATATTAAAAATTAGGCGAAATACATAAAGGGCCCCTCCAAGTTGTCCACAACGGTCAATTGAACACCTCAACTGAGACTATTTTCAACTAAACACTTCAAGTGGCTATTAAGTAGGTCAAGTAAACACCTAAATACAGCAGGCCATATGCGTGAGTTGCACTTGCCGATGACATGGAAAATGAACCAATCAAAAAATGACACGTGTAATTTCGCCATAAGAATTTGACACATGTAATTAACAAAAAAATACATTTAAAAACGAAGAAAACTTCTCTCCTAGCATTCCTCCTTCCTCTAACTCTTCTTCCAAGCTTTCTCAAACCCTTCCACTTACTCCTTAGACTCATGACCACCATTTCATCTGCAAAAAATTGGGCAAAGAAAAATTTAGATTCCAATAGAAAAGAAGGTAGTAGGTCAGATCTGGAGCGGAAGTGAAGGCTGGCAGTCGTCACGATTTTTTGGCCTAGCCAACGGCGAAGGTTTTTCGGCGGGTTTGTTTGTTATCTGCTTCTGCTATCTTGCTGGTCTTGGGCTAGTGGCGATAATAGTTTGAAAAAGTTGCAGAAAAATGAATTGTCAATGAAAAGTGAAATTATGTATCGAAAACAAGAAAAAAGAATAAATTTAAGTAGAGTAGAAAACTTCACAACTTTAATCAACTTTAAAGTTGTCTAACCTATTTAGTGGCCTTACCTTGGAGTCGGCCATGAGTATCTTGATTGAAGAGTGTCAAGCTATTTCCACAAGTACTGGGAGGAATTATATTTTCCGATCGAATCTGGGAAACAGAATCACCGGGTGTTGATGATGAGTTCTCATGTTGTTTTGTGTAGAAGGGGAGTTGTGCTCGGTCTTTTTGTTGGAGATTGACGGGGTATGGCATTGGTTTTCTTTGGATTTTCTTGTTTTTCATCTATGGTGAAATTTTTTTTGAAGAAGGGGAAGAAAAGATGAAGGTATGTGGGTCCACAAAAATAAAGGTTATTTTTAAACTGAAAAGAAAAAGGAAAGAGCACAATTCATGTCCTCACGCGCTCAATTTGTAGTGAGACACAATTGATTTGCCATGTCAATGCAAAGTGTTTACTTGATATACTTTGTAAGTGCTTGAAGTGTTTAACTGAAAATAGTCTTTGTTGAGGTGTTCAACTGACCGTTGTAGACAACTTGGAGGGGCTGTTTATGTATTTCGCCTAAAAATTAAAGGCTAAAATTGAAATCTCCAGGTGGGCGCCTGACTGCTGAAACCTGAAAAGTATTCCCTTGTTCTCCAGGTGGGCGCCTGACTGCTGAAGCTTGAAGAGTATTCCCTTGTTCTCCAGGTGGGCTCCTGATTTCTGAACTTGAAATGTATTCCCTTATTTTCCAGGTGGGCACCTGATTGCCAAAAACTTGAACTGCATTCCCTTGTTATCCAGGTGGGCGCCTGATTACTGAACTTGAAATTTATTCCCTTATTCTCCAGGTGGGCGCCTGATTGCTAAACTTGAAATGTATTCTCTTGTTCTCCAGGTCGGTGCCTGATTGCTAAGACTTGAAATGTATTCCCTTATTCTCCAGGTGGGCGCTTGATTTCAACAAAATAGACAAACAAAGAACATTTTCTGCCCTAGTTTGGTGGCTGGGCACATGGATGAGTGTTAAACTGAATTAATCTACCAACTATTATAAGAATTTGAAAGCTAAGTCCTATTATCCAGGGAGATCCTGACAAGTCCTAACAATTACGAACCTAAGTTATACCTTCTAAAAGCATTACTCCCACTACATTTATTATCTAAAAGGTCTTAAACTACTTCCCATTATCCAGGAGGGTCCTGACAACTTCTAGTTAAAAGGCGATTTTAACCTAAGCTATATCTATTGCAAGTACGACTTCCACCACATCTTGTTATCTAAACAAACTTTAAAACTACATCCCATTATCCAGGAGGGTCCTGAAAACTCCTAATTGAATCTTATCTTAGACATGCAAACCTTGAGACCAACTCGTATTTCTTGGGGTACATTTATGCTAAATTATCTATTCATGATTGTTTTGAAATTTAAACTAAATTCCATTTTCCAGGAGGGTCCTGAGAATTTCCCGTCATACCTGTTTGGTGCTGCCTTTCCTTACGGAAGGTTTCTCTGAAGCAAATGAAACTTTTGCCCCTATTTCAATCAAATAAAAATCTTGTTAGTTTAAATGTGTTGGTTGGTTTGTGGCCTTGAACTTTGAGGGAGATTGCTCCTTCGCTTCCCATGATGACTGATTTCCACTCGAAGACCTTGCTTGTTTATGGGCTAACCCCTTTCTCTGTCGTCCCCATTACATAAAATACCTTTTCTCTGTTCGGACCCAATATCTTCTATTTGTTGCATTGCATGAATTGGCGCCTCCCCAAACTTTGTGTTTCACATGGATTCCCAAGCATATTGATTTCTACCAACTTAGCGTGCATGTTGTTCTTTCCTGATTTAAATCACTGGCCTTGGCCTCGAGATCTATTGTTCCTTCATTTGCCATGATAACTGATTCCCACTCGAAGACCTTTCTTGTTTATTGACTAACCACTTTCTTTTGTTACCCTTGACGCAGAGAATATCTCTGATCCGTTCACCAAACACCCTCCATCTTGTTTCATTGTTCATGAATTGATATGTACCAAACCTTTCATGTTTCACCGAAAATACTTTTGATCCGTTCACCTAACACCCTCCATCTATTGCATTGTATGAACTGACATCTACCCAACCTTTGTATTTCACACAAATCCCAAAGCACGTCAATTGCCACCCACTCAAGATGTATGTTGTTCTTTTCTTGACTTAAACCCCTGGTCCGGTCCTTGAAGTCTACAGCTCCCCCATTTACTATGATAACTTTGACTTCTGCTTGGAAGGTCTTGCTCGTCACTGGTTTAACACCCTTTTATCAAGATTATCATATGAAATACCTTTGATCTGTTTGCCCTAACCCTTCATTTGTTGCATCATTCATGAATTGACATATACCAAGCCTTTGTATTTCACAAGGATCCCAAAGTATGTTGATTGTTGCTAACTCAGTGTGCCTGCTATTCTTTCCTGACTTATGACGCTTTGATGTGTTCACCAGATCCCGTTTTGTTCAATTGGAAAGCTTGGTGGCATATTTTGAAGATATTTCTCACTTGTTATGACCAAACAGACTCAGGAGGAGGAAGTAAACAAGACAAAAGGAACATAGTAGAAGGACAATGGAAAGAGGTGATTCCTAACAAGAAAACTACAGAGTAGAAACCTATCGGATGTGGATACCGACTCTAATGACCTTGACATGAACCTATGGCCTATTCTGCTAGGCAAATCTGATGTTCAACTCCTATTATACCCCCAAAATATGAAACTGGGCTTCGCTGCTCTATCATCTTTCACAATCTTCGTCTGGTGATTTCCCATCTGATTCTCAATCCTTATTTGGCTTGTGGTGCCCGTAGGGTTTTCACCATCAATCCTCTCTCATTTTGGTCTTTCTCTCAACTCACCATCATCTTATGGTGCCCGTGAAGGTTTTCACCAATAAGACTTTCTCATTTTTGATTTCACTCGGCTTTCATCGCCTTGGTACCCGTGAGGGTTCTCATCAACAAGACTCTCTCATTCTTCATTCCCCTTGATTGGACCGGAGTGTTTCCCCTGATATGATTCACCTCTGCTCGCTTGACTCGACATTTCTTGAAGACTGATCAGAAGGTCTTTCTTTGGAACGTGATGCAAGCTTTTGGACGGGAATAGAAAGAAGGGTATCAAAGGCTCAAAAACAATTCGATGTGGGTTCAAAATTACAACTTTCGGAATCAAATCTCTTGCACAACCACAATTTCTACCCCAGTTTCTTCCTTGGGGACTTTTGGACTTTTATTTTGGTGTGACTGAACCTCAGAGAGAGGCTGCCTACGTACCCTTTCAGGATCAAGTCAAACGTAGTTCATGTCATAAAATTACTTCGTTGTTGCGATCTTTCCTTTCTTCCACTTTTCTTTTCTTTCTTTTCATTTCTTTTTTTCCTTCTCTTTTATTTTCTTTTATTTTCTTTTTTTCTTTTTTTCTTTTTCTTTTCTTTTCTTTTTCTTTTCTCTTTTTTTTTTCTCTTTTTCACTGTTTTTGTCTTGTTTCTCCACTTACTTTTCCCTCTCGGGCTTATGAGTTTTAATATTGATTTCGAAAGAGGGGTATGCAAGAAAATAATCGAGGCTCAAAGGGATAACAAAGGATAAAGTGTTTGGATAGCAGAACAAAATGCCTTCGTCATTCCAATCTCCAAAACATGCCAAGTACAAACTACACAATTAAACAAACTGAGGAAAACATACGTAACATCTTTTTATTGCACCAGAATTAATAACCATATCCACACATCCTCCTTCTATATCTGTTGAATACAATGTACCATTGGACAACACTCTCACTTTTCTTACCACGAACGGACCCTGACAATTTGGAAAACTTGCCTTTAGGGTTTCTTTATGTTCTATCTGCCCCAGTTTCACTTGGTTCGGGCTTCAAATGATCTCAAAGTATCCAAATCTGTATTTATTTCCCTCAAATATCCCTATCATCTTCAGAATTGTTTCATTGCTTCATGAGTAAACTAACTTTTAAGACCAGGCCTAGAATTTTGCATGCATGTCATGTCACTAGAACCAGTATTTAGACAAAAGACAAAATGGAAGGATAGAAGAGAACTAAACAAAGAAAATGACTAGAAACAACAAAAGACAGGAAATTACATTAGACAGACGGTGAAACGGTTTGAATAACAAAGCAAGTAAACAAACTGGGGTACAACCCTGGAACAAACCTAGACAGCACTAAACGAGCTACTACAACTAGAAAAACAAGGCAAAATGAAGGGATAGAAGGGTTTGAGTCGCAAGACAATGTCCGGATTACAATCCTGGAATAACCCGGACAACAGAAATGACAACAAAATAAATCACCAAAACTCCACTCCGGCTGACCAAGAAATGGAGCGTCTTCCCAATTACCAAGCACAACATCTTAGCCACAGAGTTTCGCATCAATATTGCCAAGACCATTATCAACTTTAATCAACCAGTTCCCAAGAGGATTCGCATGCTTTTGTCACTGTCATTGACCACAACTACCCCTTCTTGAATCATTCTTTCTATTCCCTTTATCAAAGAGCGACAGTCTTTATTGCTATGCCCTTGGACATTAGAGTGGTACATGCATCGAATGGTAGGGTCAAAGCCTTCCGCATTTGGGTCTGGAGTATAGCCAAGGAGCGGCTCAATTATATCAGAATGCATTAACTTTTCAACCAAACTTGTGTAGGATTCTCCGATGGGCGTGAAATTATCTTTTTGCCTTTTGTTTCCCACTATGCCTCAAACTCCCTAAAGCTTTCTTCCGGCTTTTTTTTTTCCATTTTAGATAGGAAGGAGCGGTCTAGGGTAACGCCTGATTTGTATTGAAAGAGCCGCACAAAATCTTGGGACATGTCGCCAAATGTATGCCACTTACCAACATCTTGATGAGTATGCCAGTACAAAACTACCCCAGTCAGGTTCTTACTAAAATATGCCATCATCAAGTCATCTTTCTCTCCAACAATTCTCATTTTACTGCAAAGACCCTCAGGTGGGCTACCAGATCTCAACACCCATCACATAAATTAAATTTTGGCACTTTGAACCCCGTGGGCAAGCGGTGCTTTCGGGCCCCAGTATCAACCAATCCGATTTTGTTATTGTCTGTCATTGCCTTTTGTCGTTGTGTTGTAGAGAAGGGTTACCACTTTAAAACCACAAACCAACCACATTTATGCCATGAACGCAACAAAATGAAGCCATCACGTTAGCGTTAGGCCATTTAACATAAGATAATTTCACTTTACGTGCAATGCACCTAGCCACAGTTATCGGCTCTAAAATGACTTCGAGGGTACAAAGGTCAGTTGGCATCATTCCAATTTATTCATTTCAACCTCTCCTTTCTTTTCTTTTCTCGCCCTTCTTTAGCTCGCTCATTTTCCTTTCCCTTTCTTTATGATTACCGCTCTTTTTTTTTTCCACCCCATAATTCCACCAACTTTTCTTTCTTTTTCTTGATTTTTCCCTTCTTTTTTTCTTTTTCTTTCTTTAAAAAAAATGATTCGATCGAACCCTATGTAGGTTGCCTATGTATCATGACCCCGCATGAATCAGATCTTTGCGTAGTTCTGGAAGATCGAGAATAAAGTAAACAAACTAACATTCTTTTTTTCCTTTTCTTTAATGACTACTCTGATGAGAAAAGAGAAATAAAAGAAGCAAATCTTTTTTTTTTTGAATTTTCTAGACTTAATGTTCTATGACATATTCTAAACTCAAGCTTAACGGGCATTTATTTTTTTTCTTTCTTCTTTTTCCTTTTTGAAACAGACACTCTACGAGAAATTATTAAGGAAAAAACCCTAGAAGAGTATTTTTTTTTTTTGACTTTTTGTTTTGTTTTAGGAAGAAAAAATAAACCAAAAAAAAATATTTTGAATTTTCCTTTGATATCCGAACGCCAAATTTCAAAACAAGTAACAAAATATTTTTGTATTTCAATTTTGATTGCCTAGAGAAAAAATTCTAATGATAAACAAAGATAAAGTATTTTTTTTTTTATCTACAATACCCTAAACCCTTAATAAAAGATTTTTTTTTTATTTTTCGCTAATTTCTCAAAGAAGCGTCTTAAAAGAAATTTTTTTTGGATTTTGGAATTAACACCTTCAAGAAAACTTTTAAAAAGGTATTAAAAGAAATTCTCTTCATCTTTTGTTGTTTTTTTTTATTGAATTTTTTGTCCTAATATAGTAAAGAAAATATAAAAATAATTTCTATTTTAAGCCCTAGACATTAATTGCCTAAAGGAAAAACCACCTCAAAATATTTATTTGTTTTTTTTTTCATTTCTACAATTAGTATTCTAAGGAAAATTCCCAACGAAAATGTAAAATACAATTCTTTTTTTTTGGATTTTTGATTTATTACACACCTATTCAAATATAAAATAGTAAGTACAATAATAATAAAACCTCGACATTACTATACAAAAAGACAACATAACATTAAAAAAAAAATAGAAAATCTTCTTTTGATCCAATCCTGAATGAACGATCCTGACTAGATGGTCCTGATACTATGTCATGCCCAAACTCCGGCAAGTAAATCCATACATATATGAAAAGACTCAAACCAACACTAGGTGAGACAATAACACTCACTATTAGACACATGCAAGACATGATTTATTTATTGCAAAATGGCTCATTTGGCCAAAAGATGGCTAAGAGTGCAAAATTTGGCTAAGACCCCGCAAAGCCAAGAACCTAAGATTTACTAGGAAGACCGGACCCTACGTGGGTTGCCTCCGTATCACGCCTCGAAAGACGAGAATCAGGTATGCGTAGTTTGGACAGATTGGATACGGGCGAAAAATTAAACAAAACAACTAACTTAAAGAAAATATTTTTTATCTTTTCCTTAAAAATGATGAAACATGCCAACTCTTTTTTGGATTTTCTTTTTCCTTTTTTTTTTTGATTTTTGATTTTTGAAAAATGATAAAAATGCAAAATCTTTGAATTTTTTATTTTTTTTCCTTTTTTGGTCTTTTTCTTAATAAAATGTAACAAAAACATAACTAGACCCCACTTGCTTTATTTTCTTACTTCACCTTTTTTTTTTCTTTTCCCTTTTTTTTTTCATTTGCCCTCAAATATCATTGGTCTACCAAATGACCATTTTTCCCTTGAATAAATGCAACACTGTAGCACATAAGATGCTCAAGATGGTCTGTTATTTCGGGTACTTATCCTAGACGGACCCAACCCCTATGTTGAGTCCCCTAAGTCAAAATGCACATGATACAGATAAGCGTTCCTACTAGGGATCCGACATGAGACTGAGTTATTCTAGGTTCAAAACCTGAGTATATGTTCTAGACTGTGTACCCAAGCGGACAACTCGAGTCGAGGAGGGGGCTACGTACCAGGAACCAAAAGGCCATCCGGCTTAGTAACTTGTCTGACCTCTTTCTTATTTCAGGATATGACACTAACAGAATAGGGAGTCTCAACTAGTAAGCACATCCCCGGAGGTGAGAAGAGAAGGGTTTCGACACAGTTTATATACAATTAAGATAATATCAAAGCGGTAAACATTTAGCACATTAAGCATGAAACATGTAGGAAAATCAGATATAACCAAATACAATAATTTATTTAAGCTCGAATTCTGAACCTTGAACAAAATGTTCTGGGTTCTTATCCCCAGCAGAGTCGCCAGAGCTGTCACACCTCCTTTTTCACTACACCCGCAAGGGCATAAAGGAGTTTTTTCAATTAAAGGACAATCGAAACGGAATTTATTTTATTTAAAGATTTAGAGTCGCCACTTGGGAGATTTATGGTGTCCCAAGTCACCGGTTGAATCCCGAATCGAGGAAAAGATTGACTCTGTTTAACAGTATGCGAACCAGAAATTCGAGTAAGGAATTCTGTTAACTCGGGAGAAGGTGTTAGGCATTCCCGGGTTCCGTGCTTCTAGCACTGTCGCTCAACTGTCATATTTGGCTTATTTATTCGATTTTAGAACATGTTCTAACTTATGTGCCTTTATTGATAAACCACTTTTATTATTATTATTATTATTATTATTATTATTTTTTTATACGAATTGCAACGTCGTGAAAATGCGCCTCGAACCACATCACACCAGTGCACCCGTAGTTTTCAACATATTTCGACTCCGTTGAGATTTGGATTTGGGTCACATAAATGTGCACCCGAGTTTAGGAATGTAATTTTATTAAAATCGTGCCTAAAGAGACTAACGCGTTATAACTTTGCGAGAGGCAATAAAAATTCGCTAAATGGCACGTCCCGAATTCTAAGTATTAAATTTAATTAAATGAGGGCCATGCGTTTTGAGATTTTATTCGGCATGGTGCACCTCAACCTATTTCGACACATCGCACTCAACTTATAGCAAACTACGAATGTTCATAATTACTTCCTAAAATTAATTAGAGATTATGGTAAAAAATGAAGCAAATCAGTAAAAAAACAAAGACTAATTGGTAACCTTATTGGCATGTGGACCAAGTAATATCCAATAGTATATTGATTTTGCCCCAAAATGTAAATACCTGAGCCAACCACATTAACGTATGCACTCATTAACCCCTTTCGTCCAAGAGCACGAAATTGCCTCACCAAATGAAAACACCATGGAATAAAGCACGCTAAACCCAATCAGAGATGGTTTCACCATGAACCAACAAATGAAGCAAATCGGATAGGCATAAGCTCCCGTACGAGAAAATTCGTCTCACAGACTCCTATATGATTTTCCTTTCATTAAGTGAGGAAGTTGACTAGAATAAGATTAGCTATTTCTAATGCATTAGCATAAGAGAAAGCTTGCTGCTTAATTAACTTAGCAATTGAACCTAAACTAAATTGTGAAGATAATACTAGTATCTAAATGTCCCAAGTCAAAAATCAACAGCCATCAGTAGCTCGTGAAATTCAAATTCATCCAAAAATAGCAGCGCAACAGTTACAACCACAAACATCGGATCAAAAATGAAATAAAGGAGATTAGAAGTAACCTGAAATTAGCTTTCCGATTAATTGAAAT
Organism: Nicotiana glauca; assembly: GCA_026770625.1. NCBI lineage: Eukaryota > Viridiplantae > Streptophyta > Magnoliopsida > Solanales > Solanaceae > Nicotiana > Nicotiana glauca. The sequence continues at coordinate 3,215 of MU674127.1, read as the reverse complement.
GCAGCAATTACACGGATCGAAACGAAGCGACGATTACAATCAAAAATCGATGCAGCTTCAAACGAAGTCAGTGAAAGTCGATGTCACGACCCAAATTCCCAAACCTGGTCGTGATGGCGCCTCTCGTGAAGACAAGGCCAACCAACTAACCCAAATCACCTTTCTAACAATTCTTAAACATAACAAACAGAAAATGCAGCTTAAATGACGTTGATTAACAATATATATATACAACCCAACTCAGCCCGATCAGGGTGTCGCAAGTCACGAGCATCTAAGATGTAGGAACACAACTACAGAGTTAACTATATATATAAAATGAAATCTGAAGTTCAAGATGAAATCCGGTGCCGCAAACGCTAGCGGTCACCTTGCTCGGCTACAATAGAAATACCTTCAATCTGCTAACAACCTGCGACCAGGTGATCAATACCTGCAACTACACGCGAGGTGCTGGGAGTAGAGTGAGTACTTCCAACTCAGTGGTAATAAGAGTAAATAATGCTGAGAGGCAAGAAATCACGTAAAAGCACTACATCATGCTATAAAGTACGATACCACTCCTACGAGAATCAGTAGTTCCATGAAAATCTTTTATAAAAATATCTGAAGTATAATGCTATCTCAAGCAGTAAAATCAATTATACCATAAAAACCATAAGGTATCAGATAATTCTCTTTTTAAAATAGTGGAAACAACAATTTCAACAATTTAGGAACAATCAAAAGTTTGCCCCTCGGGCTCAATATCAAACTCTCAGTATAGTATCAGCCACACGGGCTCACTCCCAACTCACCAGCACACAACATCAGCCCCTCGGGCTCACTCCCAACTCACCAGACACAAACAACGGCCTCTCGGGCCCACTCCCAACTCACCTGGGTACCCTGCGCTCACTGGGGGTGTGTACAGACTCCGGAGGGGCTCCTACAGCCCAAGCGCAATATCAATAGGCCTGAAAGCCTTCACACATCACACACGAGGCCTGAAAGCCTCCTCACATAACGCTCGAGGCCTGAAAGCCTCCTCACATCACTCAACATATCCTCACAGATGGCCCTCGGCCTCAATCAGTCCAGAAAATAGTCATAAGCCTCTTGGGCTTCAGTAAAACAATAATGCTCAGCTCATTGACATTTTAAATATCATTTAAATCTCGAGTTGAGTATAAACGTAGCTGAGTTCACAAAATAATATAATTAAATTGGACTGAATTCAATAATATTTCAATTCGTGAGGAAAAATAGTGATGTAAATTCACAAAAGATTTCAGATAATTGGCACAAAGCCCAAGTATGGCAATAAGCCCAAATCATGATAAAAATCAATAATTCTTTATCAAATACGCGGTAAAATCAACAACCAGGACGGACCAAGTCACAATCCCCAACGGTGCTCTACCCCACGCTCATACCTGGAATGCAAGTCACCACAATATAGCACTATGATGTGAAAATCCGGGGTTTCAAACCCTCAGGACATCATTTACAAGTATTACCTACCTCGAACCGGCGAAATCTCTAGCCTGCGACGCCTTTTCCCCTCAAACCGGCCTCCAAGCGCGTAAAATCTAACCAAAGTCAGTCCAAATATATCACAATATGCTAATGGGACATAATCTAACCGAAAGAACTCGAAAAATACTAAAAATCACGAAATTGGCAAAACCCGAGCCCCGGGTCCACTTCTCGAAAAATTACAAAATTCACATTTTCGGAATTCTCATCTCTCCATGAGTCCGTACATACCAAGAACTCCCAAGTCGGACCACAAATGGCCCCTCAAATCCCAAATTAGAGTTTTTGCTCCAAGCCCTAATTTCTTACAATTTTGCTATGTTTTCATGAATTTCAAGGATGATTCTACAATAAAATCATGTATTTAACTCATAAAAATTAACTTCAATCAATTCCCAGTCGAAACCTCCTTACTCCCCATCAAAATGCTCCCCAGGTGCTCAAAAATGGAGGAAGAAACGAGTTGGGGCGCTGGGGAAATGTCCTTAAAACATTCTGTCCAGGCCTAAAAATCCTTCATAGTGTTCGCGACCCCACTCACGCGAACGCGAAGACCAAATTTCTGAAAAATCCCAAATGCTCTATGCGAACGCGATACATTCATCGCGAACGCTATGCCCAAATGGACTGGGCTCCCAAGCCCTTCTATGCGAACGCGACTTCCCTCCTGCGAATGCGATGGTCAGGCTTCCAGGCCTACGCGAACGCATCGCCCTTCATGCGAACGCGATGGCCAAAAATGCCAAAGCTTCGCGAACGCGGCCTCCACTTCGCGAACGCGAAGGCAAAAATTCCAGGGCTCAAATTTTCCTCTACGCGTTTGCGGTACTCCTTACGCAAATACGATGACTAACGTACCTGCAACACTTCAGCAGAAAATCTGTTGTGTTCCATAACCAAAAATGGTCCGTTTAACCACTCGGAATCACCCCGAGGCCCCCGGGACCTCAACCAAAACCACCAACCTACTCCAGAACATCATACGAACTTGTTCCAATCATAAAAACACGTCCTTAAACACATAAATCATCAAATCATGACGGATTCAAGCCTAAGTTTCAACTATCACTTCCGAAACCAACATTCAATCAAAAACCCGACCAAACGACGTCCGAATGACATGAAATTTTGCACACATGTCCAAAATCACCTGACGGCAGCTACTGGAACTGTCGGAATTCCATTCCGACCATCGGATCAAAATCTCACCTATCGACCGGAATTCGCCAAAATTCCAACTTCGCCAATTCAAGCCTATTTCTACACCGGACCTCCAAATTCGATTCCGATCGCTCTCCTAAGTCACAAATCATCTCCCGAAGCTAACCGAACCATCAGAATTAGATTTCGAGCCCTCTAACTCACAAGTCAACGTCCGGTTGACTTTTCCAAACTATTTCTTCATTAAAGAGACCAGTCATCCCATTTTCTTCCAAACTCGATCCGAATTGACTCAAATTCACCAAGTACATATATTGAAACATGAACAAGCATATAACGGGGAAAACGGGATGGTAATACCTGAGACGACGGGTCGGGTCGTCACATTCTCCCCAACTTAAACAAATGCTCGTCCTCTAGCGGACTCAGAGTTGTACTAGAAGCAACCCAATAACTGAATAACCTTACCAAGCATATACTCGGGGTGATCCCACGTCACCCTATCTCACATAGGTCCGATAACGCAATATAGCTGG
>MU674126.1:55869-66770 GCA_026770625.1 Nicotiana glauca | reverse complement strand
AATTCGGGAGTGCCTAACACCTTCTCCCGGATTAACAGAATTCCTTATCCGGATTTCTAGTTCGCAGACTGTAACAGAGTCAAACTTTCCTCGGTGCGGGATTAATTCAGTGACTTGAGACACCATTATATTCTCAAGTGGCAACTCTGAAAATTTAAATAACTAATCCCGTTCCGACCGTCCTTTAATTAGAAAAACTCTTTTTATTATATCCTTCACGGGATATAGTAAGCCTAAAAAAAAGAGGTGTGACACCGCAGATGCGGTCAGGCCTTCGTAGAAGAGGCCAAGGGCAGGCCCAGGGAAAATCGCAGAAGCGGTCATGAAACCGCAGAAGTGGTTCCGCCTAAGCGAATATTCGACCGCAGAAGCGGTCCAGCCAACTTGGGCCAGAACCGCAGAAGCGGGCCAAAATTGGAGAAGCAGTTGCTGCAGAAGTGAAAAAGGCACCGCAGAAGTGGAAATCGCTGGGGGCAGAGAGTTCATTGAATTCGAACTCAAAGCCATTTTTATCATTTGACACTCCACACTTGGGCGATTTGGGTGCTTCCAAAGAGAGGGTTTCAACATAACATTGCAAGGTAAGTGATTCCCATTCATTATTAGTTTAAATACATGTATATTAGGTAATTTGAACACTAAAAATGAGGTGAAATCAAAGGGTTAGAGCTAGACCTAGGGTTTTAATAAAATTAAGATTTAACCACGAAATTTGTTATAAAATAAACTAGAATTCATATATTATTGATCCTTAGGTTATAGAGAACAACTTTCTTCGAAAAATCTCGGAATCCGGGCACATGGGCTCGGGGTCGGAATTTAGGAAACTTGTGAAAAAGGTTGGGAAATCAGTTAAATAGTTAGAATTTGACCTTGTAAGCCTTTATTGACTAGTTCTTACTTTATTTAACTAGTTTGTGCTCGTTCGGCTATGAATTGAGGGTTTGGACTTGTCTTGATATTGGAAGTGCGCTTTGGAGCGAGGTGAGTCTCCTTTCTAACCTTGTAAGAGAGAATTGTCCCCATAAGATTAATAAATGAGAATTTGCTACTAAATGCGGGGGCTATGTACGTACTAGGTGCCGAGAGTCCGTGCGTAGCTACTATGATGTTAATTGTTTGTGTAGTCTAGGACCCACATCATGCCTAATTTGAAGGTATCTTTTAATTAAATTGCCCACATGATCAATTATGATATGCTAGAGACTTGAGAGAAACGAAAAGTGAACATATGAACTTGTTGAACCTTTGTAAGAATTGCATTGTATAAAAAAAACAAATGAATGAGCTTTGTTTGCATCCCTAATGTTTTCCTAATATTTATGGATCGGGCCGATTGCCTCGGTGAAACTAGATGCATCTATTGTATGCACCGTTCGACCCTCGGCAGTGCACAGTTTATTTTCCGTTGGAGCGGGCCGTCGACCTCGGCGTGATTGCACATGATATATATGCTTAAGCTTAGACACGACATGATTACTTGCTAATTATGTAAAAAGGGAAGAATGATAATTAAATATGGTGAAGAACATGATTATGACTTTTCATTTTAACTTGTTGTTATTGAAAACTCTTCATGCTTTGCATAGCACATTATTATTTTATTATCTTGACCTTAGTAAGTATCAAGTCGACCTCTCGTCTCTACTTCTTCGAGATTAGACGGGATACTTACTGGGTACATATTGTTTATGTACTCATACTACACTTCTGTACTTAAATGTACAGGATCTGAGACAGGTAGATCTGGTTATCATTCTGGTGCGTGCCCGTGATGGGACTTGGGACTTCTACGATGAGCTGCTTTTCCCTCCATGACGATCCACAGCCAAAGAAGTCCTTCCTTTGTATTTTTGTTATTTTCTGTCTATTCAGATTCAGACAGTAGGATATTACGATATTCTTTTGGATGTGCATTCTACTAGTTGTCCGTAGCCTGGGACACCAGATTCTGGCACACACACTTGGTAGATGATTATTTTGGGGGTTGTGTACTTATATTATTTACAGTATTTCGTCCTTCTAGTTTAAATTTCAAGTCAAGTGTTTATTCCAGTTATTTTTAATTAGAAGTAACATAAGAATTTTAGTAATGTTTCCGCATTGGCTTGCCTGACAAGGGTGTCGGGCGCCCTCATGACCCATCCAGGTTCATGTAGGCTCACGAGTTTTGGGAAAATCAGATAGAGTCTTGTTGATCGGTACTGAGACGTCTGTATTTATCTTCGAGAGGCTATAGGGTATTAGGAAAGACTACTCTTTATTCGTTTCCCGTCGTGCAGTGCTTAGCGTACTAAATTTCGCTCCTCTATTCTCTCCCAGATGGTGAGGACTCGTACTGCTGACGTTTCGGACCCGGGAAGGGCTGCTCCCCCTGTTGTTAGAGGCCGAGGCAGAGGCCGGGGGAGGGCATCAACCCGCAGTAGGGGATGAGGGCGCCCCAGAGCCGTCCCTGTTGCACCACCGGTAGGTCATGCGAGGGATCCCATCATTGAGGAGCAGTGCGAGGCACCCGCAGCTGAGCCTACCCCGGTGGATTTCATGACAGCACCGGGATTTCAGGAGGTCTTGGGCCGCATGCTAAGGTTCATGGACACTATGACTCAGGCTGGTTTATTTCCAGTAGACCCAGCTACTTTGTAGGCAGGAGGGGGAGCCCAGAACCCTACTTCTTAGGCTCCAGGTCATGCAGCTGCAGTATACTAGACTTCGGGTGTACTACTCGTAGATAGGGCTCAGCCAGTTCCTGCGTTGGCACCCCAGCCCAGGCCAGCTGTGGACGGCGATCTGTAGAAGTTATTGGATAGATGGACGAGGTTGTACCTTCCAGTCTTTGGGGATGAGCGTCATGAGGATGCCCAGGACTTTATTGACAGATGCAGGGACAAACTGCACAACATGAGGATATTGGAGTCGCATGGAGTTGACTTCACTACTTTTCAGCTTGAGGGCAAGGCCCATAGATGGTGACAGTCTTATGCCCTTTGCAGGACAACAGGTGCTCCTCCCCTTACCTGGGGTCATTTCATACAGTTATTCCATGATCGGTACATTCTACCCTCTGAGAGGGAATAGCTGCATCATCAGTTTGAGCATCTAGAGCAGGGTCAGATGTCAGTGAACGATTCTGAGGTGAGGTTCTCTAAGCTGTCTTGCCATGCACTTATGATACTCCCCACAGAGGCAGAGAGAGTACGAAGATTCGTTGTGGGGTTACACCCCACTATCCGGTCGGGTATGGCCCAAAAGGTAGAGATGGGCACAGGGTATCAACTAGTACTTGAGATTGCTCGCAGGTTCGAGGGTTACCGTCTAAGGGTAGAGATCAGATGCGGCAGGATAAGAGGGCCAGATTCTCAGGGGAGTTCAGAGGCGCCCCAGCTAGGGGTAGAGGCTAGACGAGGAGAGGTCAACCAGCTACTACTCAGTCAGATGGAGGCCAGACAGCCGGTGTTTCAGCTAGATTTTATGCCCTTCCGGCCAGGCCAGATGCATTGGCCTCAGATGCCATTATCACATGTATTATTTCCGTCGGTGGTAGGGATGCTTCGGTATTATTTGACCCGGGGTCTAATTATTTATATGTATCATCCTTTTTTTCTTGTTTCTTGGTTATTTCTCCGGAGCCTTTGGGTGTTCCTATTCATGTGTCCACTCATGTGGGTGATTCTGCGGTTGTGGATAGGATCTACCGGTCTTGTGTGGTTACTTTATGTGGTTTCGAGACTAGATCAAATCTTCTGTTGCTTGATATGATTGATTTCGAGGTCATCTTGGGCATGGATTGGTTATCTCCATATCACGCCGTCCTTGATTGCCATGCCAAGACTGTTTCTCTAGTGATAGCAGGATCGCCGAGATTGGAGTGGAAGGGTTCCACGGTTGATATGCCTAGTAGGGTTATTTCCTCCCTGAAGGCCCGACACTTGGTCGAGAAGGCGTGTTTGGCCTATCTAGCTCATGTTCGATATGTCACCGCAGAGTCTCCGACGATTGATTCAGTGCTAGTAGTCCGGGAGTTCGCTGATGTTTTTCCTTCTGATCTTCCTGGCATGCCTCCGGATCGAAACACTGATTTCTCTATTGATTTGGCTCTAGGCACTCAACCTATATCTATTCCACCATACCGTATGGCTCCTAAGGAGTTGAAGGAGCAGTTAGAGGAGTTTTTATCAAAGGGGTTTGTTAGGCCCAGTGTATCACCTTGGGGCGCACAAGTGTTATCTGCGAAGAAGAAGGATGGGACCTTGCGGATGTGCATTGATTACTGCCAGTTGAATAAGGTCACTATCAAGAACAAGTACCCGTTGCCTCATATTGATGATTTGTTCAACCAACAGCAGGGTGCTAGGGTATTATCTAAGATCGACCTGAGGTTAGGGTCTCATCAGCCGAGGATTCGGGACTCGGATGTTTCGAAGACTGCATTCAAAACTAGATATGGCCACTATGAGATTCTGGTGATGTCCTTCAGTTTGACTAAAGCCCAGCAACATTTATAGACCTGATGAACCGGGTATTCAGGCCTTATATTGATTCTTTTGTTATCGTCTTCATTGAAGACATCTTGATATACTTACGTAGCCTGGGGGAGCACGAGCATCATTTGAGAGTAGTGCTTCAGACCTTGCGAGAGCAGAAGCTGTATGCTAAGTTCTCCAAGTGTGAGTTTTGGCTTGAGTCAGTGGCATTCTTGGGGCATATTGTGTCCGGAGAGGGTATTAAGGTAGATCCCAAGAAGTTTGAGGCAGTTCAAAGTTGGCCACGTCCCACTTCAGTGATCGAGATAAGGAGTTTCCTGGGTTTAGCAGGTTATTATCAACGATTTGTGCAAGGCTTCTCATCTATTGCATCACCTTTAACTTGACTAACCTAGAAGGGTTCCCCATTCATTTGGTCCGATGATTGCGAGGAGAGCTTTCAGAAGCTCAAGGTAGCTTTGACTACGGCGCCAGTTCTGGTGCTGCCTTTCGGTGCAGGGATGTATACAGTATATTGTGATGCTTCACGCGTTGATTTGGGATGTGTATTGATGCAGGAGGGGCGAGTTATTGAATATGCTTCGCATCAGCTGAAGATTTATGAGAAGAATTACCCCGTGCACGATCTGGAGTTGGCAGTGATTGTTCATGCCCTTAAGCTCTGGAGGCACTATTTGTATGGGCTGCCTTGTGAGGTTTATACTGATCATTGCGGCTTACAACATCTATTCAAGCAGAGGGACCTTAATTTGAGGCGGCGTAGGTGGTTTGAGTTACTAAAGGATTATGACATTACCATTCTTTATCATTCGGGCAAGGCGAATGTAGTCGCGGATTCCTTGAGGAGAAAGGCGGAGAGTATGGGTAGCCTAGCATTTATTCCAGCGGAGGAGAGGCCACTATCCTTGGACATTCAGTCCTTGGCTAACAGACTTGTGAGGTTGGACATTTCGGAGCCCAGCCGAGTTCTAGCTTGTGTGGTTGCTCAGTCTTCGTTATTAGGGCAGATCAAGGCCCGATAATATGATAATCCACATTTGGAGGTTCTCAGAGAGAAGGTGCTTCACGAAGGTACTAAGGAGGTTTCTGTTGGCGAGGATGGCGGTTTCGGCTTCAAGGCCATCTGTGTGTCCTTAATGTTGATGGGCTCAGGGAGAGGATTCTAGAGGAGGCCCACAGTTTGAGGTAATCCATTCATCCGGGTGCCTTGAAGATGTATCATGACTTGAGGCAGCATTACTGGTGGCGCAAGATGAAGAAAGATATCGTAGAGTATGTAGCTAAATGTTTGAATTGCCAGCAGGTCAAGTGTGAGCATCAGAGGCCAGGTGGCCTTCTTCAGCGAATGCCCATTCCTGAGTGGAAGTGGGAGTGCATCACCATGGATTTTGTAGTTGGGTTGCCGCGGACCTTGCGGAAGGTTGATTCAGTATGGGTCATTGTGGATAGGTTGACCAAGTCGGCCAATTTCCTTCCTGTGGCGACTACCTATACAGCAGAGAGATATGCTCAAATTTATATTCAGGAGATAGTCCGATTGCATGATGTGCCGGTCTACATCATATCAGATAGAAGCCCTCAGTTCACTTCCCATTTCTGGTGAGCCGTTCAGAGTGAGTTGGGGACCCGCGTATAGCTTAGCACGACATTCCATCCTCAGACCGACGGGCAGTTAGAGCGAACAATTTAGATTTTAGAGGATATGCTCAGAGCATGTGTGATTGACTTTGGAGGGCAGTGGGATCAGTTCTTGCCATTAGCAGAGTTTGCATACAATAACAACTATCAGTCTAGCATAGAGATGGCCCCGCATGAGGCTTTATATGGTCGACTTTGTCGTTCTCCTATCGGGTGGTTTGAGCCTGGTGAGGCTAAGTTTCTTGGTACAGATTTGGTATAGGATGCCTTGGATAAGGTAAAGCTGATTCAGGAGAGGGTCCACACAACTCAGTCCAGACAGAAGAGTTACTCGGATCAGAAGGCGCGTGATGTATCATTCATGATTGGCAAGAAGATTCTCTTAAAAGTCTCACCGGTGAAGGGCATTATGAGGTTCGGGAAGAAGGGCAAGCTAAGCCCAAGTTTGTTGGTCCCTTTGAGGTGTTGGAGCGAGTTGGAGAGGTTGCTTATGAGCTTGATTTACCTCTAGTCTATCGGGAGTTCATCAAGTTTTTCATGCATCGATGCTTCGAAAGTATCATGCCGATCTATCACATGTGTTGGACTTCAGTACCATTCAGTTAGATGAGAGCTTGGGCTACGAGGAGGATCCAACCGCCATTATTGATAGACATGATCGCCATTTGAGATCCAAGAGGATTTCTACAGTGAGGGGCGAACCGGTCGAGGAGGCAACTTGGGAGTCTGAGGAGGACATGCGGAGCAGATATCCCCACTTATTTAGCAGTCCAGGTACTTTTCTATGTCCGTTCGAGGATGAACGTTTGTTTAAGAGGTCGGGAATGTGATGACCTGACCGGTCGTTTTGCCTTTTAGAACCTCGTTCCCCTAAATAAAGCCTCCCGTACTTGCTTTAACTAATTTACGACTTGCAGAGGCGATTGGTTCGGGAATTGGAAGGGTTTTGAGTAAAAATATGCCCATTTTCTTCTTTAAGATTTCTTAAAAAGACCAAGTTTGACTTCGGTCAACATTTTGGGAAAACAGATCCGAATCCGTGATTTGACAATTTTTGAGGGTCCGTGGGAAAATATGGGACCTGGGCGTATGTCTGGAATCGAATTACGAGGTCCCTAGCCCGAGTAATGAATTTTTATCTAAAATTGTTTAATTGAAGTTTTAAGGAATTAAAGAAACTAAGTACTCATTGATTCCCTAGGTATCAGGCTCAAATTTTGGTTTCGAAGCTGGGTACAGGTCCGTAATGTTGTTTAAGACTTGCCCGTAAAATTTGGTGTCAATCCGAGTAGTTTAAGGGTGTTTTGACCCGTTAGAGGAGAATTAAGAACTTGAAGATTCAATAGTTTGATTCATTTGGTTTTAGGGGGTGATTCCAAGATTTATCATTGTTTTGGGAGTTCTGAGGGTTCGAATAGGTCCGCCTCATGATTTTGGACTTGTCGGTATGTTCGGGCGGGGCTCGGGAGCCCCGAGCGTCAAACGAGCGAGGTTCGAGCGAAGTTAGAAAGTTGAGGAATAACTGAAGCATTGCTGCTTCTGTCATAACCGCATCTGCGGTTCTTGGACCGCAGATGCGGGCAGGCCTTCGCAGAAGCGGCCAAGGGAAGGCTCGGGGAAAACCATAGAAGCGGTCATGAAATAGCAGAAGCAGTTCCGCTTAAGCGGATATTCCACCCCAAAAGCGGTCCAGCCAACTTGGGCCAGAACCGCAGAAGCAGCCCAAAATCGCAGAAGCGGTTGCCGCAGAAGCGGAAATCGCTGGGGGAAGAGAGTTCATTTAATTCGAGCTCAAATCCATTTTTATCATTTCACACTCCACACTTGGGCAATTTGGGTTTTTTCAAAGAGAGGGTTTCAACACAACATTGCAAGGTAAGTGATTTTGATTCATTATTAGTTTAAATACATATATATTAGGTAGATTAAACACTAAAAATTAGGTGAAATCAAAGGGTTAGAGCTAGACCTAGGGTTTGAATAAAATTAAGATTTAACCACAAAATTTGTTATGAAATAAACCAGAATTCATATGTTATTGATCCTTAGGTTATAGAGAACAACTTTCTTCGAAAAATCTCGGAATCCGGGCACGTAGGCCCGGGGTTGGAATTTAGGAAACTTGTGAAAAAGGTTGGGAAATCGCTTAAATTGTTAGAATTCGACCTTGTAAGCCTTTATTGACTAGTTCTTACTTTATTTAACTAGTTTGTGCTCGTTCGGCTACGAATTGAGGGTTTGGGATTGTCTTGATTTGGAAGTGCACTTTGGAGCGAAGTGAGTCTCCTTTCTAACCTTGTTAGAGGGAATTGTTCCCTTAAGATTAATAAATGATAATTTGCTGCTAAATGCAGGGGCTACGTACGTACTAGGTGCCGAGAGTCCGTGCGTAGCTACTATGATGTTAATTGTTTAGGTAGTCTAGGACCCACATCGTGCCTAATTTGAAGGTATCTTTTAATTAAATTTCCCACATGATCATTTATGATATGCTAGAGACTTGAGAGAAACGAAAAGTGAACATATGAACTTGTTGAACCTTTATAAGAATTCTCTTGTATAAAAAAAATGAATGAATGAGTTTTGTATGCATCCTTGATGTTTTCCTGATATTTATGTATCGGGCCGATCACCTCAGTGAAAATAGATGCTTCTATGGTATGGGCCATTCGACCTTTGGCAGTGCACAATTTATTTTCCATTGGAGCGGGCCGTTGACCTCGGCGTGATTGCGCATGATATATATGCTTAAGCTTAGACACGACATGATTACTTGCTAAGTATGTAAAAAGGGAAGAATGATAATTAAATATGGTGAAGAACATGATTATGACTTTTCATTTTAACTTGTTGTTACTGGATACTCTTCATGCTTTGCATAGAACATTATTATTATATTATCTTGACCTTAGTGAGTATAAAGTCGACCTCTTGTCTCTACTTCTTCGAGATTAGACGGGATACTCACTGGGTACATATTGTTTATATACTCATACTACGCTTCTGTACTTAATTGTACAAGATCTGAGGCGGATACATCTTGTGACCAGTCTAGTGCGCGCCCTTGAGTTTGTGGCAGATACTTCCATGGTGAGTTGCTTCCTTCCTATGCTGCTCAGTAGTCGGATGGAGTCATCCTTTACTTTTGCTGTCTTTTTTTTATCTCAGACAGTAGGATAGAGATGTTCTTTTGTATATTCTACTAGATGCCCGTACTTGTAACACCAGGTCTTGGCACACACTTTGGTAGTCTAGTTTTTGGGGTTGTATTATTATGTTATTTATTTTATCTATCACTTTTTGTTTCGGACCCAAATTCAGATAATTATTTCACTTAAATTCCGCAAAAAATAACGTAAGAAGTTGGGAATATTCCGCATTGGCTTTCCTGGCAACGGTGTCGGGCGCCATCATGGCCTATTGTGGAAATGGATCGTGAAAACATGGTATCACCGCACTAGGTTCACGTATGTCCCATGAGTTATAGGCAAACCTGATAGAGTATTGTTGATCAGTATGGAGACGTCTGTATTTACCTTCGAGAGGCTATAGGATATTAGGAAAGACTACTCCTTATTCATTTCCTATTGTGCAGTGCTTAGTGTACTAAATTTCCCTCTTCTATTCTCTCACAGATGGTGAGAACTTGCACCGCTGACATTCCGAACCTGGGAGGAGCTGCTCCTCTCGTTGCTCGAGGCTGAGGTAGAGGCCGGGGGAGGGAACCGGCCCATGGTAGGGGACAAGGGCATCCCAGAGCCATTCCAGTTGCACCACCAGCAGATCTTGTAGAGGATCTTAATATTGAGGAGCAGGGCGAGGTGCCCGCAGCTGAGCCTACCCCGACGGATTTCATGACAGCACCGGGATTTTAGGAGGTCATGGGCCGAATGCTATGGTTCATGGACACTATGACTCAGGCTGGTTTATTTCCAGCAGGCCCAGCTACTTTACATGTAGGAGGGGGAGCCTAGACCCCTATTTCTCAGGCCCCAGGTCATGCAGCTGCAGTATATCAGACTCCGGGTGCACTACCCACAGATGGGGCTCCGCCAGTTACTGCAGTAGCACCCCAGCCTAGGCCAGCTATGGATGGTGATCCACAAAAATTATTGGATAGATGGACCAGGCTTCATCCTATGGTCTTTGGGGGCGAGCGTCATGAGGATGCCCAGGACTTCATTGATAGGTGCAGGGACAGACTGCACAATATGAGGATATTGGAGTCGCATGGAGTTGACTTGACTACTTTTCAGCTTGAGGGCAGGGCCCGTAGATGGTGGCAGTCCTACATTCTTGGTAGGCCAGCGGGTTCTCCTCCCATCGATTGGGATCAGTTTGTACAGTTGTTCTTGGATAGGTATATCCCGCCCTCTGAGAGGGAGGATCTACGGTACAGGTTTGAGCAGCTTGAGCAGGGTCAGATGTCTGTGACTGACTATGAGGCAAGGTTTTTTGAGTTGTCCCGCCATGCACTCATGATACTTCTTATAGATGCGTAGAATGTGCGGAGGTTTGTCGCTAGGTTGCAGCACATGATTCGATTTAGTATGGCTCGAGAGGTGGAGATGGGCACATAGTATCAGCTAGTGGTTGAGATTGCTTGTCGGATTGAGGGATATCACTATAAGAGTAGAGAGTAGATACAGTAGGATAAGAGAGCTAGGTTCTCCGGAGGGTTCAGAGGTGCCCCATATAGGGGCAGAGGTCAGTTTGGGAGGGGCCAGCCTAGTAGGCCACCGGTTTTAGCACCACCTCCTACTCGGGGGGGGGGGGGGGGGG
>MU674126.1:19026-44408 GCA_026770625.1 Nicotiana glauca | reverse complement strand
CATGAGATAGTGCTTTGTGTGGTTTTCTTTTCCTCAGCATTATTTACTTTTATTACCGCTGAGTTGGAAGTACTCACTCGACTCCCTGCACCATGTGTGCAGATTCAGGTATTTGGAAGTTCAGCTGAGCTTGGTGCTGGTTTCGATATTCATTTGAGATCGTCGAGGTAGCTGCCTGGCGTCCGCAGGACCCGACATTTTCCCTTATCACTCTGTTGTTTTGTTTATTATGCATACATTCAGACTTGTAGAATTATTTTCAGTATTGTCCTGATATTCTGATAGAAGCTCTTGACTCGTGACCCCAGGTCTTTGGGAAGATATGTTGTTCTGTGAGATTTTCGGGATATTTTTATAACTATCAGTTTATTTTTGTTTCCTTCGCTATTAATGACTTAAAATAAATGATTTTGAGCTCTAAGCTCGGGTTGAGAGTATATTTGGTCGGGCTTGCCTAGCCGTCTGGTTGGGCGCCATCACGACCGGGTTTGGGGTCGTGACATATGATCTTCCTGGCATGCCTCAAAATCGTGATATTGATTTGGCTCCAGGCACTCATCCTATATCTATTGCACCATACTGTATGGCTCCTAAGGAGTTGAAGGAGCAGCTGGAGGAGTTGTTAGCAAAGGGGTTTGTCAGGCCCAGTGTATCGACTTGGGGCGCACCAGTGCTATTTGTGAAAAAGAAGGATGGGACCATGCGGATGTTCATTGATTACCGCCAGTTGAAAAAGGTCACCATCAAGAACAAGCATCCGTTGATGCGTATTAATGATTTGTTCGACCAGCTGCAGGGAGCTAGAGTGTTCTCTAAGATTGACCTGAGGTCTGGGTATCGTCAGCTGAAGATTCGGGACTCGGATGTTCCGAAGATTGCATTCAGGACTAGATATGGCAACTATGAGTTTCTGGTGATGTCCTTCGGCTTGACTAATGCCCCAGCGACATTTATAGATCTGATGAACTAGGTATTTAGGCCTTATATTGATTCCTTTGTTATCGTTTTCATTGACGACATCTTGATATACTCATGTAGCCTGGGGGAGCACGAGCAACATTTGAGAGTAGTGCTTCAGACCTTGCAAGAATAGAAGCTATATGCTAAGTTTTCCAAGTGTGATTTTTGGCTTGAGTCAGTGGCATTCTTGGGGCATGTTGTTCTAGTAAAGGGTATTAAGGTGGATCCCAAGAAGATTAAGGCAGTTCAGAGTTGGCCATATCCTACTTCAGTGATCGAGATTATGAGTTTCCTGGGATTAGTAGGTTATTATCGGCAATTTGTGCAGGGCTTTTCATCTATTGCATCACCTTTTACCAGATTGACCCAGAAGGGTGCCCCATTTCGTTAGTCTAACGATTGTGAGGTGAGCTTCCAGAAGCCCAAGACGGCTTGGACTACAGCACCGGTTCTCGTATTGCCATCCGGATCAGGGATCTATATGGTATATTGTGATGCTTCACGCGTTGGCTTGGGATGCGTATTGATGCAGGAGGGGCGAGTTATTGCATATGCTTCGTGTCAGCTAAGGGTTCATAAGAAGAATTACCCTGTGCACGACCTATAGTTGGCAGCGATTGTTCATGCCCTTAAGATATGGAGGCATTATTTGTATAGGGTGTTATGTGAGGTTTACAGTGATCATCGCAGCTTGCAGCATCTGTTCAAGAAGAGGGACCTTAATTTGAGGCAGAGCAGGTGGCTTGAGTTACTAAAGGATTATGACATTACAATTCTTTATCATCTGTGCAAGGCAAATATGGTCGCGGATGCCTTGAGCAGAAAGGCGGAGAGTATGGTAGCCGAGCATTCATTCCAGCAGAGGAGAGTCCACTAGCCTTGGACATTCAATCCTTGGCTAACAGACTTGTGAGGTTGGGCATTTCAGATCCCGGTCGAGTTCTAGCGTGTGTGGTCGCTCAGACTTCGTTATTTGGGCAAATCAAGGCCCGAAAATTCGATGATCCACATTTGGTAGTTCTCAGAGAGACGGTACTTCAGGGAGGTGCCAAGGAGTTTTCTATTGGAGAGGATGGTGTGTTGCAGCTTCAGGGCCGTCTATGTGTTCCTAATATTGATGGTCTCAGGGAGAGGATTCTAGAAGAGGCCCATAGTTCGAGGTATTCCATTCATCCGGGTGCCACGAAGATATATCATGACTTGAGGCATCATTATTGGTGGCAAAGGATGAAGAAGGACACCATGGAGTATGTAGCTAGATGTCTAAATTGCCAGCAGGTCAAGTATGAGCATCAGAGGCCAGGTGGCCTACTTCAGCAGATGCCCATTCCGGAGTGGAAGTGGGAGCGCATCACTATGTATTTCATAGTTAGGTTGCACGGTGTGCTAGTTTCCATCATATTAGACAGGGGCCCTCAGTTCACTTCCCATTTCTGGAGAGCCACTCAGAGTGAGTTGGGGACCCGTGTAGAGCTTAGCACAGCATTCCATCCTCAGACCGGCGGGCAGTCGGAGTGGACAATTCAGATTTTAAAGGATATGCTTAGAGCATGTGTGATTGACTTTGGAGGGAAGTGGGATCAGTTCTTGCCTTTAGCAGAGTTTGCATACAACAACAACTATCAGTCAAGCATAGAGATGGCCCCACATGAGGCTTTATATGGTTGACATTGTTGTTCTCCTATCGGGTGGTTTGATCCTGGTGAGGCTAAATTACTTGGTACAGATTTGGTATAGGATGCCTTGAATAAGGTAAAGTTGATTCAGGAGAAGCTCCGCACATCTCAGTCCAGACAGAAGAGTTACGCGGATCAGAAGGCGCATGATGTATCATTCATGATTGACGAGAAGGTTCTCTTGAAAGTCTCACCAATGAAGGGCATTATGAGGTTCGGGAAGAAGGGTAAGCTAAGCCCAAGGTTTATTAGACCTTTTGAGGTGTTGAGGCGAGTTGGGGAGTTTGTCTATGAGCTTGCTTTACCTCCCAGTTTATTGGGAGTTCATCCAGTTTTCCATGTTTTGATGCTTCGGAAGTACCATCCCGATCTATCCCATGTGTTGGACTTCAGTACTATCTAGTTAGATGAGAGTTTGGTCTATGAGGAGGAGCCAGTTGCCATCATTGATAGAGAGGATCACCAGTTGAGATCCAAGAGGATTTCGGCAGTGAGGGTCCAGTGGAGGGGCCAACCAGTCGAGAAGGCGACCTGGGAGTCCGAGGAGGATATGAGGAGAAGATATCCCCACTTATTCAGCAGTCCAGGTACTTTTTTATGTCCGTTCTAGGACGAACTTTTGTTTAAGAGGTGGAGAATGTAACGACCCGACCGGTTGTTTTGCATTTTAGAACCCCATTCCCTTAAATAAAACTTCCCACACTTGCTTTACCTAATTTATAACTTGCGGGGATGGTTGGTTCAGGAGTTGGAAGAGTTTTGACTAAAAATATGTCCATTTGCTTCTTTAATATTTTCTTAAACGAAAAAGTTTGACTTCGGTCAAATTTTGAGAAAACGGACCCGGATTCGTGATTTGACGATCCTGGAGGGTTTGTGGGAAAGCATGGGACCTGGGCGACCAGAATCGAATTCCGAGGTCCCTAGCCCGAGTAATGAATTTTTATTTAAAATTTTTAAATAGAAGTTTTAAAGAATTAAAAAAACTAAGTAATCATTGATTCCCTAGTTATCGAGATTGGATTTTGGTTTCGAAGCTTGGTACAGGTCCATAATGTTGTTTAAGACTTGCCCGTAAAATTTGGTGCCAATCTGAGTTGTCGAAGGGCGTTTTGACCCGTTAAAAGAGAATTAAGAACTTGAAGTTCAATTGTTTCATTCATTTGGTTTTAGGGGGTGATTCCAAGATTTAGCATTGTTTTGAGTGTTCCAAGGGTTCGAGTAGGTCCGCCTCATGATTTCAGACTCGTCGGTATATTCTGGCAGGGCTCGGGAGCCCTGAGCGTCGATCGGATGAGGCTCGAGTGAAGTTAAAATTTGGAAAAGGGAGCTGAGTTGCTGCTTCTGTCATAACCGCATATGCGGTTCTAGAATCGCAGAAGCGGGGCTGTAGATGCGGTCAATCCATCGCAGAAGCGGCCAAGGGCCAGGCTAAGGGAAACCGCAAAAGCGGCCCAAAAATCGCAGAAGCGGTTCTGCTTAAGCTATCCCTAGAACGCAGAAGCGCTCCAGTCACCTTAGGCCCACACCGCAGAAGCGACCCAGTTTCCGCAGAAGCGGTTCCGCAGAAGAGGGACCCAGAACACAGAAGCAGTCCATGCATTTTGGGCCAGGTTCGTAGAAGCTATCCTAGTTTCGCAGAAGCGGTTTTCGTAGAAGCGGTCAATGCACCGTAGAAGTGGAAATCGATGGGCAGTGAGTTCATTTAATTCGAACTCAAAGGCCATTTATTTCATTTCTACACCATACTTAGGCGATTTGGGGGCATCCAAAGAGAGGATTTCAACATAGCACTTCAAGGTAAGTTACTTCCATTCATTGTTAGTTTAAATACATGTATATTAAGTCGATTAAACACTAAAAATTAGGTAAAATCAAAGGGCTAGAACTAGACCTAGGGTTTTGATAAAACTAAGATTTAATCATGAAATTTGTTATGAATGGACTGGAAATCATATATTATTGATCCTTAGGTTGTATATAACAATTTCCTTCGAAAAAACTCGGAATCCAGCACGTGGGCCAGGGGTTGAAATTTAGGAAATTCATGTAAATGGTTGGGGAGTTGCTTA
Source organism: Nicotiana glauca (assembly GCA_026770625.1). Classification (NCBI taxonomy): domain Eukaryota; kingdom Viridiplantae; phylum Streptophyta; class Magnoliopsida; order Solanales; family Solanaceae; genus Nicotiana; species Nicotiana glauca. Next base: position 39,700 of record MU674126.1, on the reverse strand, counting down.
AATAGCTAGGAATTGATCTTGTGAGCTTATATTAATTAGCTCTTACTCCATTTATCTAGTTTGGGATTGTTCGGCTTTGAAGTAAGGACTTGGGCTTGTTCTTGATATTGGAAGTGCGCTTTTGAGCGAGGTGAGTTTCCTTTCTAACCTTGTAAGAGGGAATTGTCCCCATAGAATTAATAATTGAGTAATTGTTGCTAAATGCCGGGGCTACGCACGCACTAGGTGACGAGAGTCCGTGCGTAGCTACTATTATGTTAATTGTCCGGGTAGTTTAGGACCCACACCATGCTTATTTTATATAAATCTCTGTATTATCTTGTTAATACGAGCACTTAGGATATGCTAGAGACTTAAAAAGGGAATAAGAGCATACTTGTATAATTGTTGAAGTCTTGCTTGGTATTAATGACTATTTATATGCCTTGTGTGTATACTTGATCTTTCTTATTATTTGTGGATCGGGACGATCACCTCGGTATGAATAGATGCATCTATAGGTGCGCCGTCGACCCTCGGCAAGTGCATAGTTTATTTTTGTTGGATAAGGCCATTGCCTCGGCATATTTGCGCATGCTATTGTTGCTTGCCTGAGAGTTTTTAAATATTGATATCTCCTTTCATGGACCGGCATAAATTGATAAATATAACAAAAGTAAATGGTTAGCTGGAGATATAGTGGAGAGTAGGACTTTTATGTCTTGTTATAAACTATTGCTTATTAGTGATTCTTCATGGTTTGTATAATTACCTCGATATATTATTCGACCCTAGTGTGTATCAAGTTGACCTCTCGTCTCTACTTCTTCGAAATTAGTCACTGGGTACATATTGTTTATGTACTCATACTACGCTTTTGTACTTAATTGTACAGGATTTGAGGCAGATACATCTGGTTACCAGTCCGGTGCGCGCCCTTGAGTTTGTGGCAGAGACTTCCACGGTGAGCTGCTTTATTCCTGTGCCGCTCAGCAGCCGGATGGAGTCCTCCTTTACTTTTGCTGTCTTTCTTTATCTCAGACAGTAAGATAGAGATATTCTTTTGTATATTCTACGAGATGCCCGTACTTGTGACACCAGGTCTTGGCACACATTTTGGTAGTCTAGTTTTTGGGATTGTATTATTATGTTATTTATTTTATCTACCACTTTTGGTTTCAGATCCAAATTTGGATAATTATTTCACTTAAATTCCGCAAAAATTAACATAAGAAGTTGGGAATATTCTGCATTGGCTTTCCTGACAATGATGTCGGGCGCCATCATGACCTATTGTGGAAATGGATCGTGACAGTAATCTTATTACTCGGCTTGAACCTGCAATTTAACAATAAAAACACATTAATATATTAGCAAAAATGTTACAAAATAATAAATGCAAAAATAACAAGTTAACTCTTACCATCACCCTCATGGACTATGATGATCCTACCATATTGATCATAATGCACTTCCTCATTATCATCATCCAAAGCATGCGTATCATAGGCATATATGAACGGTGTATCTGGTCAGAGCTATTATTTAGCAATCGAAGGTCTGAAATAGATTGAGTCACTAATGAAGATGGCTACGATCCTTGTGACTGCGACATAGCTGGATGTGACCCAAGTGACTGTGATACTGATGGCTGTGACCTGAGTGGCTGTGACAATGGATAGATGCGATCCATATGGCCGTGATATGTAGGGATGTGATATAGGTGGCTGCGATGCAGATGGTTGCGCCTCACGTGGCCGTGAGGCAGCTGGACTGTATGTTGGACATATAGTCCTATGACCCTGTGATAAAAGACCTGTTGTCTTGATGAAGGTGTATGGCTTGTGATGTTGTGGCAGCTCAGTATAGCCGTGGGGTGGAGGATAAGATATAGGCATCTCTTAAGAGGGTAGAAAAGAGGGAGTATTATTATTTACCCTCCTTTTTCCCTTCCTAGCCTTTTCTCGCCCCCAAAGAGTAGTAGGGTTTTTTTTACCTTTACCATTGCCAGCCATCTGCATAATATAATATATATTTAGATCGAAACATATAACAAACTAGCTATAAAATGAGAGTTCTTTAAAAAACCAACTTTTTAAAGCTCATCGACATATTGTTCCACGTCCGAGAATTCTTCGTCCTCACTTGTTTGAGATTCATCAATTGATTCTTCGTCCTCATTTTCTATAATTGTTACTTTATTTATATCAACTTCTTCCAATATGCGTTCAGGATGTTCTAAATTATTTTCTAACTGATCGTCCCCTATTTGGTGAACACTGGAGACATCGTTTTGATATGCAACATCTAACACATTCTCGACTTCCACCCTACCTACATGCTTAATTTTTATTACAACCCACCAATCAGACTTATTCTGCCGCAATGGATAAGGAGCATAATACACTTTTCTAATATTATGTGAAATTATGAAAGGATCATAGCGATCACACTCCCCCATATGATTAACCTCAATTATGTTGTATTGGTTGTGTACTCTTGTACCTCTTGTTGTATTTGGGTCAAACCACTTGCATCTAAAGAGTATTTCTTATATGGCAACATGTATATTCTAGTTTTATTATTTTTTTGAGCACACCATAATAATCAATATCTTCAACTTGGTTGCCATCACCACCTTAAACCCACATCCCGCTGTTGTTGCTATTTTTATTTTTAGAGCAATCCTCTGTATGGAACTTATAAATATTCACTACGTACTTAGACATTGTTGTGACCTGAAGCCCCGGTCCCCAAGATATACCTTTCAAAAATTAATTTACACAAATATTTAGATTATTTACCTACATAGTGTTAAAAAAAATTCATAAGTTGGCATAACTTTAAAATATTATTTACCTACATAGTGTTAGAGCATTATCACGATAAACTTACAAATTGTTTGAACCACATATCAAATCTCGTATGTAAAGCTTCATGGCCAAATTGACTCACGAAGTGAATGTGACACATCAAATATTTTTAGTAGTTGCATCAATATGCAATCACAGTAAATTTTATATTTTGATAACTAATAAATCAATACTTACTTGAGAAATGTTACAGCTTTAGGGAAATTTAGCAACACATGAAGTGTATCTGACTTCTACTCCATATCACTCAAACTTCTCTTTCTACCATCCTTAGAACATCGGCCTAGTTGATTGAATATGGACATTGGTGGATATAATGGATCATTCACACATTCGACCGTGTGCCTATTGGGCCTATTCCTAAAACATAGCACGTTACTCTCAAACTAATAAGAACAAAAATGTGCAGTTTCCTTTAACAAGATAAGCTTCACATATAGATACTTCAATCCTATTCCTCTGCTTAACAAATTATTTGTATTTGCCAATTGTCCTAGATACTGTCATGTTAGCCAAGAACATTCAAATAAAATAGAAAATTACATCAAACATATAATATTACCTCTCAAAGAGATACATCCATCTGCATTGAACAAGCCCTCCAAGTCGTGTCTCGTGTACAAGGTGGATTGGAAGGTGTTCCATCACATAAAAAAACATGGAAATTTTTTTTCCATCTTACTAGAAGTTACACGAATGTTCTAATCCATCCGGAGTAGGTTTTCTTCCCTTAATGTGGTAGAACGCAAGTCTTTGAAAAACAAACTAATCTCTATGAACGGTTTCCAAATTCTTTCAGGCAAACTACAAAATGAAATAGGCATAAGGTCTCCATGAAAACATGCAGCCATGACCTTTCAAATAGCTCAACTTCCGTACCTATATATCTACTTTTTTTCCAAGATTAGATGCATAACCCTCAGTTATCTTCAATTTCGTAACCCAATCACAAATTTGTCGTCTTTCCTCCAAAGTGAATGTGTAACTTGCTTTGATCATGAACACCTTACCATTATTTATTATCTGCAAGTATAATTGAGGCCGCCTACAATATTCTTGTAAGTCCATTCTAGCCTCCGGGTTATCTTTTGTCTAACCTTTAATATCCATCACTGTGTTGAACAAATTATGAAAATAATTCTTCTCAATATGCATGACATCAAGGTTGTGACGGAGAAGTTTATCCTTCCAATAAGGAAACTCCCAAAATATACTCTGTTTCGTCCAATTATGACCAACACAATATCCGGAGAATCTATAAGGTGGAGCCTCAGCAACTTTACTGAAGTTCTGGACGCTCTCCCAAATTTCCTCATCAGAAAGTATAAGAGGTGGAGAAGCAAATTCTATTTTATTCTTTTTGAGTGAATTTTTCATCCTTCTAAACTCATGAGTCAAGAATTGACGGTGACAATTAAACTATGATTAGTTTCGGCCATGTTTCAAAGTGAACTTGTCACGACCCGGATTTTCTTCCGTCGGGATCGTGATGGCGCATACTCGGGAAAGCTAGGCAATCCAACTACTATGATTTTAACACATTAGCAATCAACCCAAACAAATGTAAAAAGTAACTACAACTAAGCAGTTATAAATCGTGGAAGTGTTATAACAAATTTAAATTCTCCAATACATGTCTACCCAAGAATCTGGTATCACAATTTCACGAAGATCTACGAATTTCTACAAACATTGGTTCAAAAGGAAAAGTACAACTGTTCTCAGAATGAAAAGAGACAGCAAAAGCTAAAGTGAGGAAAGGGGAAATTCAGGGTCTGCGGACGCCAGCAGATCTACCTTGGTCTCCCTGGACTAAAGGCAGCTACCTCAAGCTACTCACTAAGTTTGGCACTGAAATATGTACAAAAGAGTGTAGAGTCCAGTATCATTACAACCGACTCCATGTACTGGTAAGTGTCGAGCCTAACATCGGCGAAGTAGTGATGAGGCTAGGACATGACAAACCATATAAACTTGTGTAGTTAAATCATATACAAACGTATAATAATAACAGTAAATGACAGATAAAGAGGGTAAGGGGAAACATGCTGCGGGTAATATCAAATACTAACAGAATTTCAGTAGAGAAGAATAAAAAGACCCATATTTAAATCATCAGGAATAAGGAAAACAGTAACACGTGTACGACATCACCCTTCGTGCTTTTACTCTCGTCTTCACCATAAGAATCAACAGAATTGGCACGGCATCACCCTTAGTACATTACCTCTCATAATGATGGCATGCCATCACCCTTCTTGCATTAACTCTCACAATATTGGCATGGCATCACCCTTCATGCTTTAACTCTCACTTCATGGCACGACATCACCCTTCATGCATTAACACTCAATTTATTGGCACGTCATCAACCTTCATGCTTTAACACTCACTCACAATATCATGCACGATATCACCCTTCTTGCTTTACACTCTTCCTTACCTAAATAATAGAAACAATATGTCTCGGCAAGGGAATCAACAATATAAACAATAACATCCTGGGAAGAGAATCAACTATAACCAATCTCGTTATAATAGTTACTTCACAAAACAAATCTCAAGTTGAGCCAATACTCAGCAATGATCAATTACCAAGAAATTATCATAAATCACGTTCAACATTGATAAACATCAACCTAAGTATGGGCAACACAGAATACAGTCACAACAACCATGATATAAGACTCACGGGCATGCTTGACACCAATGTATAGATACTCGTCACCACTCCTATACGTCGTATTCACACTCACACGTAGCAATTAAAATCACAACTCCTATTCCCTTAAGCTAAGGTTTGAACAAACACTTACCTCAATTCCACGGACAAAATCAAGCCTCAATTATCGCTTTGCCTCTTGGTTCCACTTACAATCCGCTTGTATCTAGTCAAAATTTACTAATAACATCAATAAATGCTACATAAACCAATTCTAATATATGAATATAGATTTCTCAATGGTTTCCCCAAAAAGTCAAAAATCGACTCCGGACCCCTTGGTCAAAACTCGAAGTTCAAACCAAAACACGATTACCCATCCACCCACGAACTCAAATATACAATTGGTTTTTAAATCCAACCTCAATTGGAAATTCAAATCCCCAAAATTCGAAAATCCTAATTTCTACCCAAGAACACCTAATTTCCCATGAAAAAACCTAGATTTTGAAGTAAAATTATGTAAAAAGATGAATTAGTTTGAAGAAGATGAGTTAGAAATCACTTACTCATGATTTGGAGAAGTTTAAGCCTTTGAAAAATTGCCTAAGGATGTTTAGGGTTTGAGAGAAGTAAAAAATAATGAAAAATCATGTCTGAAATTTCACTTAACATGTGCAGTTATCGTAATTGTGATCAGGGGTTCGCAATTGCGAATCCTTGGAAATTTTTCTACCTTCATATTTGTGATGATAATGTCACATTTGCGAAAGAGGGCCCTTCGCAATTTCCGGCCAAAGTTTGCGTTTGCGATAAGGGCCTGTCCAGGCCTAGTTCGCATTTTGCAACATATTGGTCGAATTTCTCAGGCTTGTTCACTTTGCAATTGCGAAGCCTGATCTCGCAGTTACTAGATCAGAGGCCTGTGCAAAAATATCAGATGCACAACTAAGTTTCCTAAGTCCAAATCGCCCCGTGGCCTATCCAAAACTCACCCGAGCCCTCAGGGATCCAAACCAAACATGCATGCGAGTCTAAAAATATCATACGGACTTGCTCGTGTGATCAAATCATCAAAATAATATCAACAACTACGAATCTAACCTCAAATTTTGAAATTCATATGAGAGTTCAATTTTTCCATTTTTCTCAACCTAGGGTCCTATCTATATAAAATCAACTCCGATTCTTACCAATTTTTATAGATAAGGATTAAATATTATAGAGTACCTGTACCGGGCTTCGAAACCAAAATAGAACAAATACCAAAGTCTCATATTTCACTACGGATCCTACAGGACCGTCGGAACACGAGTCCGAGTCCGTTTACGCAATTGACCGAAGTCAACTTAATTCTATTTTAAAGGCAAAACTTAGAATACTTCTCAAATTTTCACATAAGGGCTTTCTGGATATACGCTCGGACTACGCATGCAAATCGAGGTAAACAAAAGGAGGGTTTTAAGGCCTCGGAACACAGATTTGACTTCTAAAACACGAGATGACCTTTTGGGTCATCACAGAACGCTTTACCATTTTCCATGCAATAAGGACAAGCTAGCTTCGCAGCAGTCATCCACCTAGACAACATACCATACATAAGAAAATCGTTAATAGTCCATATTAAATTAACATGCAAATTGAAATTCTGGTTGGTTGATATGTGATATGTTTTAACACCATCATACCATAATTGTTTTAGCTCATCAATCAAAGGTTGTAAATATACATCAATAAAACTTCGGATTACGTGGACCGGGGATAATACAATTTAAGAATATATATATATATATATATTGACTATTCATACACAACTCAAGTGGTAAATTATAAGGTGTAAAAAAGGCAAGCCAACATGAATATGGTGTCGCATATATAGAAAAATTCGTGAATCCATCTGCACACAAACCTAACCGAATGTTCCTTAGTTCGCTAGCAAAATATGGATATATCCTATCAAAGTGCTTCCAAGCTTCTTCTCACGACCCAGAATCTAATCATGGTCGTGATGGCGCCTATCGTGTTACAAGGCAAGCCTACTTCCCAAATATTAATACTAAACCGATTATAAGAAATTAATAAAACATTTCATCTTTTAAATTTTTCATAAACTAAATCAACTCTAAATATAATATAAAAAATTTGGAAACGAGCCCCAAACATCAGGGTTGCACTAAGTCATGAGCATCTAAAACTATAAACTAAGATATATAAATTGTCTAACTACCCAGAAAAAGAAATTACAAGAGGAGTAACAAGGTCCTGCAGACACTAGCAGCTACCTTGCAATCTCCATAGATAGCCAGCCTGAACTCAACGATCACAGCCCTCTAAATCACCTGGATCTTCACATAAAGTGCGGATACGCTCAAATAATGAAGAACTAGCGATCGTGCAAGCTAGCATACGACTGGACTCAGAAATATCCAGTCTCACGAACTGATTGGCTAAAGCCTGAACATCTAAAGCAAGCGGTCTCTCACTGATCGGAATATAAGCAAGACTGCCCATACTGAATGACTTCCTACTCAAAGCATCGGCCACCACATTGGCCTTTCCCGGATGATATAAAATGGTGATGTCATAATCTTTCAACAACTCCAACCACCTCCTCTACCTCAAATTCAACTCCTTACTGAAGACTCTTTTGATCCGTGAACACCTCACATGCCACACCATACAGATAGTGCCTCCAAATCTTCAATGCGTGAACTATGGCTGCCAACTCCAAATCATGAACCGGATAGTTCTTCTCATGAATCTTTAACTTCCGCGAAGCATAGGCAATTACCTTGCCATCCTACATCAACACTGCACCAAGCCCAATACGAGATGCATCATAATAGACTGTATAAGGCCCCTAACCTATGGGCAAAACTAATACTGGTGCCGTAGTTATAGTTGTCTTGAGCTTTTGAAAGCTCGACTCACACTCATCTGACCATCTGAACTGGGCAACCTAAGAAAGAACAAATGTGAAGTTTTCACAACTATATAGCCTCTGGGGGTTAAATACAGACGTCTCCGTACAGATCCCTTAGACTCTATTAAGCTTGTCCGTGAACTGTGAGACCTAAGTAAACTAGAGCTCTGATACCAACTTGTCACGACCCGGATTTCCCACCCTCGGGAGTCGTGAAGGCGGCTAGTCATAGAAGCTAGGCAAGACACAAAATTATGAATTCTTAACTCTTTTGTTTTAGTCCTTTTTACAACATATATTAACAAGCGATAAACATTTAAATGACAGCGGAATATGAGATGAAGCAGAAGACTTAGAGAAAATGAACCAAAATTATACAAAAATCCACATATGCCTCTACCTAGAAACTGATGTCACATCATTCACGGACTACTAAGATTACTACATGCAACTATTTGAAAGAAAGTAACACTGTATCTCTCGAATACAAGAGATAATAGAACATAATAAAAGATAGAGGAGATGCTGGGCCTGCGGAAGCATGCAGTGCTACCTCGGTGTCTCAGTAGATTGAAGGCTGGCTCCCGAACTACTGCTGATGTCCCAGTGCTGGCTCGGTATCTACACAAAGTGCAGACTGTAGTATCAGCACAACCGACCCCATATGCTGGTAAGTGTCTGGCCTAACCCCGGCGAGGTAGTGACGAGGCTAGGACCAGACTCCAGCTAAACCTGTGCAGTTATATAATATATGGCGGGAAATAAATAGGAATAAACAGTTTAAATGGGAAGGGTACATGCTTGGGGGAACATATCAAATCCGGCAGAAACATAATAAATATGAAACGACAGTTCAATATCTACAATAATAGAATAACTATACTGTTGCGGCGTGCAACACGATCCACATATATAACTGTCACGTCGTGCAACCCGATCCAATATAATATCTGTTGCGGCGTGCAACCGGATCCTATATACATATATATATATATAAAATGTTGTGGCGCGCAACCCGTTCCAAATATACAGTCAGCAATAGTCATAATAACCGTCCCAACAAGGGAGAAGCAGCTATAACCAATCTTAGCTCAACTTCTATTCATCACAGTTATCACCATTTCTCAATCAAAAGTAACTTCCACGAAAATAAACTAAGTCTTTACTCATTATCAAGAATTCACAAACTAAAGCATTCGTAGAGTCATTTAAGAATACAACAAGTATCAATTTAGGACTCACGGTCATGCTCGACACCAACATATAGATACTCGTTACCATGCCTATACGTCGTACTCAATAAGAAGAAATTATCAATTAGGACTCAACTTCTAATCCCTCAAGCTAAGGTTAGACCGAATAGTTACCTCAAACTATCCTTCAAGCTAAGGTTAGACCGAATACTTACCTCAAACTTCCACGGGTAACTCAATCCTCAATTACTGCCTTTCCTCTCAAATTCGGCTCCAAATCAATTGTATCTATACATAATCAACTTAACAACATCAATAAATGCTAAACAATCAAATTCTAATGCTTAATTATAGCTTTCTAATCATTCTTCCCAAAAATCCAAATATCTACCCAGGCCCGCATGGTAAAAAAATAAGGCTCGAACCAAAATCCGACCACCCATTCATCCATGAGCCCAAATTTATAAATTGTTTCAAATTCGACCCCAAAATGAGGTCTAAATCATAAACAATCAAAAAGTCCTAATTCTACCCAAATCACTAATTCTCTACCCTTAATCTCATGTTTTAGGCCTAGAAATGTAATGGGTGTTGATAAAAATGGAAGAAAACGAGTTAAAGATTACTTACCCAAGAGGTTACGGTGAAGAAAAGCTTCAAAAATCGCCTAAGAGCTTTGGAGAAGAAGAAGTTTATGAAATTTTTATGAAATCTCGTAAGTGTTCTGTTTTTGGGTCTTTAAAATAACGGGCGAAAATGTGCATCGCGTTTGCGATAGAGCCTTCACGTTCGTGATGGGTCAGGCTGCATAAGCCTTCGCATTTGCGAACAACGGCTTGCGTTCGTGAAGTAGGAACTGCTTGATCCTCGTGTTCGCATTCAAGGGATTGCGTTCGCGTAGGGAAATTTCCCCACCCCTACCCAGGCCCATTTGGCCTTCGCGTTCGCATGGCCAGGATCGCGTTCGCTAAGGGATGACCCCCAACCGCCTCGCATTCGCGACCTGGGCTATGTATTCGCGTAGAAGGATTTTCCTTCAACAAGATTAATGCATCGCGTTCGCGTGGGTTCTCCAGCGAACGCGAAGAAGAAGGTACCAGAATACCAGATCTGCTGTTTTCTACAACTTTTCTTAAGTTCAAAACTTCCCGAAACACATCTGAAACACACCCGATCTCTTGGGGCTCCTAACTAGACATAGGTACTAACTCAACAACATCATACAAACTTATCCATGCGATCAAATTTCCAAAACAACCTCAAGAACAACCAATTAAACCTCAAAATCAAAGGATTTTTCTCAAACTTCATAAAACATCAACTTTAGCAATTTAAGTCCGGATCACGTCTAATGATATCTGTTTTTCATCAAATTTCAAAGAAATATCTTAAATCATATATAAGACATGTACTGGGCACCGAAACTAAAATAGGGCCTGATACCATCGTGTTGTAATCAGATTTCATTTCAAATTTCCTTAAACAATTTCAAAAAACAATTTTCTTTAAAAATTCTTTTCTCGGGCTCGGGACCTTGGAATTCGATTCCGAGCATACGCCCAAGACCCATATTTTCCTACGGATCCTTCGGGACCATCGAATCACGGGTCTGGCATGTCCGTTTATCCAAAATGTTGACTGAAGTCAAATTAATTTATTTTATAGCTAAATTTTACCATTTTTCACAGATTTTCATATTTAAGCTTTCCGGCTACGCACCCAGCCTACAGACGCAAATCGAGGCGAGGCTAAAAGAGGTTTTCAAAGCCTTGAAAACACAGAATTAAATTTAAAAACAAGTAATGACCTTTTGGGTCATCACTAATAATCTCTGGAACTTGATCAACATTTACTCGCTGCTCAGGATTGCGGGAGTCTGTGCTCCTCCTCCCCCCCCCCCCCCCCCCCGCGATGTAGCTGCAGCAAGGGGAAGCAACTCTACCTGAGCCAAAGTGGTGTACATGCTCATAAACTGTGTCAGAGTCCTCTGTGCTGGCGTGGTAGTAGCACTAGGCATATCAGGTGTATAGGCTCTGACTGGCACTGTTGGTGGCTCCTTGGTGACAGCTCGTGCGAGTGCTCTAGCTACATCGTGTGCTCATCCTTGGCCTCTACCACAACCCCGTGTCTAATGGCTGTAGCAGGGGACCTGATCATCTCAGGTAGCACACGTCCTCACCATTTGTAAGAGAATAGAAGACATAAGTTTAGAATTGTGATATCAAAATCTCGCACGACAAGAAAATCAAATGAAGTGGAATTTTCCTAATCGATACATAGCCTCTCGCAGATAAGTACTAACGTCTCCGTATCGTTTAGCGAGACTCTAATAAACCAGCTTGTGATTCATGAATCCTACGAACCTAGAGCTTTGATACCAACTTGTCATAACTCCAATTTGCCCTCCGTGAACCATCGTGAAAACACCTAATCTCTACGACTAGGTAAGCCTAACAATGCGAAAAATAAACTACTTTGCAGAAGAAATAATTAAAAGCTGAAATATTGAAATAAAACAGTGATTAAAAATGCCACTCGGTATACAAAATAACAACCGTCAAAACTAATACAGTTCCTAAAACCCAGAATCTCATTATCACAAGCCTTTGAATGTCTAAAAGCATCTAACTCTAGAATATCTAACAAAGAAAGGAAAGTACAGAAGGGCTAATACAAAAAGGAAGAGTAGAAAGGGACTTTTCAGTCTGCGGACGCGACAGATATACCTCAGAGTCTCTACAAGCGCCTCGCCTCACGAGTTATAAGTCTAAGTAGGGGTACCTGGATCTGTACACGAAAAACATGTGCAGAAAGGGCATGAGTACACCACAACGGTACTCAGTAAGTGCCAAGACTAACCTCGGTCGGGTAGTAATGGGGAAGGTCAGGGCTCTACTAAGATTAAATAAAATATGAGGTATAACAGTACAGTTGAAAAATAACAATAAGAGTTAATACAGGATAATAAAGATAACAATAACTGAAACAGGGACAAAAGCAATCACAAGAAATACCACTTTTCACAAAGATAAATATCCGAGGATCTCTCAGTATCCCGAGGATCTCTTGGTATCCTCAATATATGCTAGGGATCTCTTGGTATCCTCAATATATGATGGGGATCTCTTGGTATCCCGAGGATCTCTTGGTATCCTAAATATATGCCGGGGATCTCTTGGTATCCTCAATATATGTGCCGGTGATCTCTTGGTATCCCGCACATCAGCTCAAATTATAAATACGTACATGGGATCTCTCGGGATGCCGTCCCGTAGTCCCAAAGTAAAACGCACAACATTAGCACAAGAAATACTCAGTAAAACTCAACCTCATACCAAAGTAACACAGGAAAATCTAACCTAGCATGCTTCACGTAATACAAATAAGGCAGTTAAAGCAAATAAAACAATTAACCAGATTTTCAACAATTAGCACAAGTACGCACTCGTCACCTCATGTACAAGGCGTTTCAATTATCACAATACCAATCCTAGGAATGTCCCCCACAAAAGGTTAGGCAAGCCACTTACCTCGAACCAACTCAAAATCAATCCGAAACCACGTTCTTGCTACGAGTACTCGACTCCAAATGGCTCGAAATATATTCAATTCAATTGCATAATGTAATAACACTTCAAGTAACTGATTCTACAATTAATTTCTAAGGTAATACGCGAAATTAGGTAAAATAACCAAAATGCCCTTCGGGCCCACATCTCAGAATTGGGTAAAATTTATATTTTCAGAATCCTCATACTCACATGAGTTCATGCATACCACAATTATCCAAATCCAAGGTCAAATTCCCAATAAAAATTTGAATTCCAGGTCTAAGAACTTTCTTCCAATTTTTTTCGCAATTTTCATCTACAATCTGAAATTAAATGATAAATTTAAGAATAGATTCGTGGAAAACAATAAAAACCGAGTAAGGATCACTTACCTAAAACACCCAGGTAAAAACCCCCTCAAAATTGCCAATCCCGAGCTCCCAAATCAATTTCTAACTTTTAAAACTAAACCCTCGAATTTCTGATTTTTCTGCCCAGCCCTTCTGCTTCTCTGGTCAAGGGATCGTACATGCGGTCCCGCTTCTGTGGGAAAACAACCGCATCTGCAAAATTCATTAAAGTCCTAAAAATCCACCCCTGCGACTTGCTCACCGCATCTGCAGTCACGCAGGTGCGTGAACCCTTCCGCAGCTGCGAAACCCTGCTTTTCCTCAGATGGCCGCTTTTGTGGCTAAATTTTGCATCTGCAGCCTCTCAACCGCAGATGCAGTTATGACAACAGCCCAAAGAACTTCAGCTGCCAACTTCAAGTTTTCAACTTCCTGTAAACCATCCAAAATCATCCCAAGGTTCCTGGGACCGTAACCAAAAGCACAAACAAGTCATATACCACTATCCAACTTATACAAATCTTCCAAATACCTTAAACAACATCGAATCAACAAATTAGCATCGGATTCAAGCCTAAGAACTTCAAAACTCTCAAAATACGCGTTCGATCAAAAAGTCTATCAAACCTCGTCCGAATGACCTGAAATTTTGCACACATGTTACATTCAACACTACGGAGCAACTCCAACTTCTAGAATTCCATTCCTACTCATGGAGCAAAATCTCACTATCAAATCGGAAACTTCAAAAAATTCATTTTTCGGCATTTCAAGCCTAAATTAGCTACGGACCTCCAAAACGCAATCTGAACATGCTCCTAAACCCGAAATCACCTAATGGAGCTAATGGAACCATCCGAATTCTATTCCGAGGCCGCCTTCATACTGTTTTTACTAGGGCAAATTTCTAAAACTTAAACTCTTATTTAGGGACTAAGTGTCCCAAAACTCTCCAAAACTTCAAATAATTCCTCCCGATAACTCACAATAGTAGAAACAAACATGGGGAAAGTAATAAATATGGGATCGGGGGGCGTAAACTCTTAAAACGACCGGACGGGTCGTCACAGTATTGTTACATAAGCTATTCAGCAGATCTAAATTTTCAGTAGCATAACATGCATATTTTTTTTTTCAAAAGCAACCTACATGCAATGGAAGATCAATTTTAACTTAGTTTATTATTATTTTTTGCGACACTAATATACGTTAGAAACAATGAACTTGACAACAAACATGTACGGTAAAAAGCCATTTGATATTAAAGTATTTAAGTATTTTTCTTGGTAGTAATTATTGATAGCATATTCTGTTGAGCAAACTGAAAAATATTTTATTTTTACCATAAAACTTAGCAATCAACCTTTTATTTAGTTGATCAACAGATTCATTTATGCTAGCTAAGATGACTCTTTAATTTCAATTATGTGATTGGCACAAATTATGTTTTAATCTAATGATGGAAATATTTTCCTTATTAAATAAACTACTATTACCACTGGGGTTCATAACCAAGTGTTCTAGAAGAACCAAATCATCTTTTATTGGATGCTCTTCTTCGTTTCCAATACGAAACAAGAAGTCACTGAATGTTGGATCTATTCTTACTTTTATATTTCTTGTCATTGAATATTTTTTTATTTGAGACCATAAGTATAATTTTGGCAAGCTAGCTTTCAAAGTTTCTTCTTTCTTCAAATTTGGAACTACTGATCGTACTTGACAGGAATCACCTCCCAAACTATTTTCATTGATATCCACTATAGCTACAAAACTCTAGGTGATTTTTTCGATCATTTGACGCTTAGCCAAAAGCGCTTCATCCCATATTATCACTTTTGTTTTCCTTATAAATTTAGCATTATTGCTCTGCTTTGATATATTTGTGATGTTAATAATATCATACCTCTTGATCTGACATTTGCAAGTAATGCATGACATAAAAATATCATTTCAATTCTGCGGGAGGCATCTACAAAGGATGATCCCGCTATACTTGAGTCAACTTGTATGACCTTCTTAGTATTATACTAATCTTTTTTAGTTTGTGATCTATTTTTTTTAAGCTCTAACACTCCTTTTATGAAATAAACTTATGTACCCTAAGTTTTTATTTTAACTTGAAAAATAATTTTACTCATCTGATAAATTTAAAAAATAATTTAATCAGATTCTCTTGCTAGATAATTAATTGAAATATTTGATTATTTGGTTTTAACATAAAAAATAATTTATTTTCTGTTGATTCATATTCTTAATATTAGCTCATCTCATGTTTAAATATATAATCATAATTATAATTTTATCCACCGTGAATTTTATTTTCAAAAAGTAAAAAGGTCGATATGATATTTCACTTTTAGATCTTATTGTTTGCATAATAATTATTGGTACTGACTCTTACCAAGCTTTTTCTTTCTCTTTCTCACACATTTATATTCTTAAAAAAATTCTTAGTTGTTTTTAATAAATGGGTATCTTTTTCTATATTACGCGAAAAATTAATAATAATAAATTATTATTTGAGTAGAAAGGCAGTTCAAATATAATATAATAATAAATTATAATGGGAATTTTTCTCTCTCAATTTCAACCATATATGCATTCTGTTAAACATTACTTTTTTTTTTGGCATTCAATATTACAGAGTGATGGTATTGTACTACCAATACAGATAATTTTATAAGACCTTCCTATATATTTTTAATAAATTCATAGACAAGATTGTATAAATTATATATATATATACACACACACACACACACACTCTCTCTCTCTCTCCCGTTTCTAAAAGGATTTGGATAATATAATATATTTTTAAATTAAATTAGTAATAGAAATTGTTTAAGAACACTACTAGAAATATGAAAAAAACAGATCAACGACCAACGATGTTCGTAGAATATAAAGCGAACAAAAACCGTCCAGCTTGGAAGGAAACTGTCACGACCCAAAATCCACTAAGGGTCGTGGTGGCGCCGGACAACTCTGTCAGGCCAGCCAACTAACTCATCAATTAATTCCTCTTTTAATACTTTTGAAAATTTAGGATTTTTCCGTTCATTTTTTTATAAATAAAAATTCACTACTAGAATTCAAATTTAAATAATAATAGTTAGAACAAATCCATTGTAAACCCTCCCAGAAACCCGGTGTCACAAGTGCATGAGCGACTACTGATAAAGACATAAAATACAACACATCATCCGTCCGAAATACAATGGACAGAAAAGAAATACAGTTACTAGAAAGGAATTTAAAGAGCTGCGGGCCGCCTTGCATACTGCAACTCACCTAGTCCCCGAATCGTCCATGTTTCTGCGCCCAGTAGGCCACTAATGCATCAAGTACCTGTGCAATAAAAATGCACAGAAGTATAGTATGAGTACGTAATCAACGTGTACTTAGTGAGTATCCCGCCTAATCCAGAAGGGGTAGAGACGAGATGGCTAATTCCGACACTCACTAGAGGTCAAATAGTAATATTCTATAAGTGCGGGGGAAATCATGGATTTATATAAAAGTTCAAGTTGTGAAGCCAGAAAATAGGTAAACACCTTCAATAATAAATCAAGGTCTTCTAAGGTTTATCCTTTATTATTTTATCAGTTCATATAAAGCCACGTAGGGCCAATTCCACAATTACAAATTTTCAAGCAATAAATAAACATGCGCAAATCACGCCGAGGTCGACGGCCCGCTCGAACAGAATGTAAATTGTGCACTGCCGAGGATCGAGCGGCACGAACCATAGATGCATCTATTATACCAAGGTGTTCGGCCCGTTCCATAATTAAACACATCGCGAGCAGGCACACATATAGTACATGCTCAATCAGGCACATAAGAACTTATCGGGAAATATTTATTCAAACAAAACCAATTCCCCTTTAAAAATTTAAGAAATGAAGTTTAATTCTTTTAGAAATTTCCTTACTAATTCGATATGAGTTAAGCAATTGAAGCTACCAATGCGTTCACGATTAATCTACATATACATGCTTTTGAGTCCTAACTACCAGGATAATAGCATAATAGTAGTTACGCACGGACTCTCGTCACCTCGTGCGTGCGTAGCCCCCATAAATAGGAGCACATAACCATTTTAGTCATTTATAGGGTAAATTCACCCTCACAGAATTAGAAAGGAGGCTCACCTCGCTCCGAAGACTCGCAATTCGGCACTCTACATCCTTCCGAAAGCTTGAGCCAATGCACAATGCGCCAAAACTAGCCAATTAATTATAAACTAATGAGAATATATTCAAATACTTGTTAACAATTCAGATTATACAAGTTCCCAACTCCGTTTAGTGAAATGACCAAAATGCCCTCGGGCCCACGTGCCCGGAATCCAAAATTTCTCGAAGATAAAAGTTACCCATGACCTTAGGAACTCAAATATATGATTTTCTCCTAATTCCATACTCAAAATCGTGGCTAAAATCCAAGATTACAATTTCCTAGGTTTCCAACTAAAAGCCCAATATTTACTCTAATTTTCATGCTTAAATCCATGGTATAGTCTTGTATTTAACTTGGAAATAAATAGGGGTAACTTACCTCAATATTGGTGATGAAATCTCTCCTTGAAGCTCTCTAAGAATCGCCCCCAAGCCATGCAAAATGGGGGAAATGAGCCAAAATCCCGTTTAAAACAAGTCACCACTTCTGCGACAATATGATCGCTTATGCGGGTGTCGCTTTTGCGATATTTTGGCCGCTTAAGCGGCTTGGGCTAAAAGGGCGCTGACCGCTTCTGCGGTCTGGGGGCCGCATAAGCGGAACCGCTTTTGCGGTCCCTGGGCCGCTTCTGCGGCTACTTGGGCCTGCCTCCCTTTCCGCTTCTGCGAGCTAATAACCGCATCTGCGGTCCATGAACCGCAGATGTGGTTATGATAGAAGCAGCACACTCAGCCCTTCCAAAAATCCAATTTTTGATCCGTTAACCTCCCGGAATCCACCCGAGGCCCCCGGGACTCCAACCAATCATACCAACCAATCCCAAAACACATTACGGACTTGCTTGAGGCCTCAAATCACATCAAACAACGCTAAAATCATCGATTGACCTCCAATCCAAACTTTACGAACTTTGAACTTTCCGACTTCTACTTCCGATGTTTAAACCTATCAAATCACGTCCGATTGACTTGAAATTTTGGACACAAGTCATATTTGACATTACGGACCTACTCCAACTTCCGGAATTTGATTCCGACCCCGATATCAAAAAGTAAACCCCCCGGTCAAACTCTCAAAACCTTCAACTTTCTATCTTTAGCCAAATGGCTTCAAAATGGTCTACGGACTTCCGAATTCACTTCCGATCGCGCCCCCAACTCTAGAATCACCATACGGAGCTATTCACAGTCTCACAATTCCAAACGGACGTTGATAACACCAAAATGCACTTCAAACCAAACTTATAAAATTTCTTCTAAAATACTAACTTCCACAATAGGCGCCAAAATGCTCCAGGGTTATCCAAAACCCAATCCGAGCATACGCCCAAGTCCGAAATCATCATACAAACCTGCTAGAACCTTCAGATCCTGATTCCGAGGTCGTTTACTAAAGATTCCAATCCTAGCTCATTCTTTCAACTTTAAGCTTCTGAAATGAGAATTCTCTTCCCAAATCAACTCTGGCCTTCTCGAAATTCAATTCCGACCACACGTACAAGTCATAATCCTGAAATGAAGCTGTTCTTGGCCTCTGACTGCTGAACGGAGCGCTAGTACTCAAAATGACTGGTCGGGTCGTTACATTCTCTCCCACTTAAACATACGTTCGTCCTCGAACATGCTGAGAACTGTACTGGAGTAGTCTGAAATCACTGTTTAACACCTCACGCACCTTCCCGTGCTACCAAGACTTAGCTGAGAACATAAGCTCGATAAATACTGAAAATGTTCCCTTTTATTCAAGCATATAAGCCTTAGAGCCTGATTCCAACATCCGAAATCCTATGCTAGGCCTGTTTTCCTCATAGGATCACCAAATCATTCACCACACGCTGTACCCAACATGACTGCATAACTTACTCATAGGACCACAATAACTTTTTTTTTAATCAATTTAGCCTAAATTCAATGAATCAGATGCTCCCATTGCACCTCATGATATATACAGGTCTTACTCTAACTTTGACCATACCGCCACGACGGAAGAGATGTTCCAACATTCATACTCAATTGCCGAGTCAACAACACATTAGGTCTACACTCCTGAAGAGGCGTTAACCTCATTCTGAACCCAATAATGGTCTTATCTCCATAATATACCTCATATAACTGGATTGCACAGAATCCTAGATCAAGGGATCTCGTCCCATCCGATACAACTGCTCAGGCAATAAGCCACCCCAAAAATCATTAAAACCTCACATGATGCTACCATGCGCCAATAGGCCACCAATTCGAACACGACACAAATAGGAATTCGAACTCTGAAAGGATTTACCTAACTTCTGCCCTACTACGGACTTTCCTTATAAGTTACGAAGTAGGACATACAGAATTAGCATATAGAAAGCTACACTCATCATCACACTTCTGCGGTATGCAACCCTATCCACAGAGCACAACCATGGCGGCCTGCCATCCGAGCCTCACAATATCCATGGCGGCGTGCCACCCGATCCTCACAATATANCGTGCCACCCGATCCACACGATATAACCATGGCGGCGTGCCACCCGATCCACACGTAGAACTCACATAAGGAGATACACATCGAGCTAACTTGCTCTTTACAACAAAACATCTATCATGACCGGAGCGAACCTCCACAGTATATAACCCAACAAGCCGAGTTGCCTTCAGGCATAAATTCTCAAATTGATGACATTACCAAAATCCTCACACTTGCTTAAATCTTTAGTCAATCAAGCGACTACATGTCATACTTACACAATCTTCCCGTAAGACACGCTCCCACAATCTTCTGAAATAAGTATCGAGTCTGTACCTTTAAACCTTCGGATACACTAATGCTAAAAAGCGATCAAGAATCCCTACCAGGAGGCAAAGCCTTTTTCACAACACATCGACCTCAGGTGGTGCTGAAGACAATACCAATTTACCTTAATCATTCAACCACTTCCTTGCTCACCCGAGCTCGTCACATCGTATTCATTAC
>MU674126.1:0-13062 GCA_026770625.1 Nicotiana glauca | reverse complement strand
CCCGATATCAAAAGGTCAACCCCCCGGTCAAACTCTCAAAACCTTCAACTTTCTATCTTTAGCCAAATGGCTTCAAAATGGTCTACGGACCTTCAAATTCACTTCCGATCGCACCCCCAACTCCACAATCACTATACGGGGCTATTCATAGCCTCGAAATTCCGAACGGACGTTGATAACACCAAAATGCACTTCAAACCAAACTTATAAAATTTCTTCTAAAATACTAACTTCCACAATAGGTGCCAAAACGCTCCAGGGTTATCCAAAACCCAATCCGAGCATACGCCCATGTCCGAAATCATCATACGAACCTGCTGGAACTTCCGAGGTCGTTTACTAAAGATTCCAATCCTAGCTCATTCTTTCAACTTTAAGCTTCTGAAATGAGAATTCTCTTCCCAAATCAACTCTGGACTACTCGAAATTCAATTCCGACAACGCGTACAAGTCATAATACCCGAAATGAAGCTATTCTTGGCCTCCGACTGTTGAACGGAGTGCAAGTACTCAAAACCACCGGTCGGTTCGTTACAGAAACAGAAAAAATATTTTACATTTATTTAAAAAAAATACCGACTAAAGTTGGTCGATAAATTGGTCAACAAGTTGACCGAGCTGGTCAGACTCTCTTAGTCAAAGAAACTTTCAGATTACCGACCAACTTTGGTCGGTAATGTATACCCAATTTTTTAAATTTTAATAGTTTTATTATTAATTAAAATATTTTATAAAATTTTAAACAAAAAATTATTTAAATTTACTGACCAACGTTGGTCAGTTAATGCAGGGGAAGCATTTACTGACCAACTTTCATCGGTATATTTTAATTTCTGCAAATTAACTGACCAAAGTTGGTCGGTTATTAGGTAAATATTGGGCAAAATTATGAATTACTTTTATATTTACTATCTAAATAATATAAATGTAATCTGTTAACTCTTTTGTAATACAAATAATGAATACACTAACATATGCTATAACATGCTATATATGTAGTTAAAGTAGTATAACGAATATACACACACACACACACAGAGACACACACACGCACATATATATATAGATAGGGTCGGGTTCTTTTAGGGATAGATTTGTGAAGATCCTAATTAGAATATATAATTTATCATCAAATATATTTATTCGTAAATTGATTCCTCGACTTATAAATTACTTAGATGCATTATTGAATATTAAAATAAAACGTTTGACATATATCTGTTAATAGTAAAATCAAAACGCCTCGACCTCTATCGATTAATCTATGTCATGCATTATGTGATTGTAATGACCCGACCGTTCATTTTGAGCTCTAGCACGTTGTTCAGCAGTTTGAGGCCATAAGCAGCTTTATTTCATGTACTATTATTGATACGCGTGATCGGAATTGAATTTCGGGAAGTTCGGAGTTGATTTGGAAAGAGAATTCTCATTTCAGAAGCTTTAAGTTAAAAAAATTAACTAGGATTGGATTTTTGAGTAAACTACCTTGTAATTGGGAGTCGAAGGTTCCAGCAGGTTCGTATGATGATTTTGGACTTGGACGTATGCCCTGATCGAGTTTTGGATGATCCGAAAGCATTTTGGCGCCTATTGTCGAAGTTAACATTTTGGAAGAAATTTCATAAGTTTGGGTTGAAGTGAATTTTAGTGCTATCGATGTCCATTTGGGATTTTGATTCTGAGAGTAGATCCGTATGGTGATTCTGGTATTAGGAGCATGATCAGAAGTGAATTCGGAGGTCCGCGGGTCATTTTGGAGTCATTTGGCTAAAGATTGAAATTTGAAGGTTTTTGAGAAGATAGACTGGAAGTGGACTTTTTGATATTAGGTTCGGAATCCAATTTTGAAAGTCGGAGTAGGTCTGTAATATCGAATATGCCTTATGTGCAAAATTTGAGGTCAATTGGACGTGATTTGATATGTTTTGGCATCGAATGAAGAAGTTTGAAATTCTAAAGTTCATTAAGCTTGGATTGGAGGTCTATTCATGATTTTATTATTGTTTGCCATAGCTTAAGTCCTCGACTAAGAACGTAATATGTTTTGGGATTGGTTTCCATGACTGGTTGGGGTCCCGAAGGCCTCGGGTGAATTTTGGATGGTCAACCATTCGCAAATGGAATTGGAGGAAGAGCTTAAGTTGCTGGTTGCTGGTGTAACTGCACTTGCGACACTAGGGCAGCAGGTGTAGAGCCACAGAAGTGGCATTCGTGCTGCAGAAGCAGAAATGGATGGCTAGGCTGGGATCGCAGATGTGTCGCGACCCAATCCCCGCACTGATCATGATTGCGCCTCTCGTGAAGACGAGGCCAGCCAACTTGTTGGCCCAAGGCCCAAGTTTAGTTGAAGTTTTGAAGATTGACAAATGAATTCAGTGATGGACCTGGTCCATCTGGTGAAACACAGTGTTTGTCAACCATTGCACATGAGATGCACGTAAGGAAGATATACCATAGAGATCAAGCGACAATATCTTCGGAACTAAATCAAAAAGTTTGCAGTTTGGATAAGGAGAACAATCTCCTTATGAGGAGAGAACACAATCCTGATCTAGGATAAGGGTTGGAGTTAGTATTGGTCAAGGACTCAAAATCGTCTAAGGATAACTAATAGAGTCTCAACCAAACTCTAATCACTAACTCAATAAATAACTGAGTTTGTTCTCTTTTACAGGTATTGCACATACGCAGAAGTAAAACATAATTGAGAGCAAAAGAGTAAGTTTGTTTTGCAAGCAATATATGTGAGATATAAGTGTGCACTCCTGAAGCTACTTGAACGAGATAGAAGAACCAGTTCCATTGTGTTTATTCTTATTCTAGTTCAATTGTAGTAGGAATTTCTATTTGTACCTTTCAGCTTATTTCGAAGCAATTGTATTAGGTACTTTGAGTATTCAAGTTAGAGTTAACTTGAAAATGTCGCAACAGTTGAGGCTGTGTGCCACACTGGGATTAGAGTTAATCCTTAGGTTTACAAAGAGTTTTTGTAAATGTTATTTTGGCTCAGTGATTTTAGTGGAAGTTTGGGAAAATCCTACTGAGTAGTAGGTCGTGGTTTTTTCACCTTTTGAGCTAGGTGTTTTCCACGTAAAAATCTCTATGTTCTTTATTTTATGTATTTATTATTCCGCAAACTACAGTAGTTAGAACACCTAGAAGAACCAGGTTCTTCTAGAGTGAAAATCGGGTACCACACAAATCACTCCCCCCTCTTGTATGGTATTGATGTTTAGAACATCAATTGGTACCAGAGCGGGTTATCCTTGAAGAAGTTAACACCTTAGGAAAGATCAACATGAGTGCACCACCTGGACACTGGGAAGGGCAATCCACTGCTAGGCCTCCACTTTTCAATGGTCTCTACTACTCCAGGTGGAAGAATAGAATGAGAGACCACATCATGGGAGAAGATTATGATCTTTGGGACATCATCACTGATGGTCCTCTAGCCACAACAAAGAAGACTGCTGAAGGGTTGGATTTTCCAAAGATAAGAGCTGATTGCACTGCTGAAGACTTAAAGAAGTGGAAAAAATATGCTAAGGCCAAGAAGTGGCTAGTATATGGACTTGGTCCAGATGAGTACAACAGGATCCAAAGCTGTAACACTACTAAAGAAATTTGGGACACCTTACAAGTGGCCCATGAAGGAACACCTCAAGTGAAGAGGTCAAGAGGAACACTGATATATTCTCAATATGAGAATTTTACTATTAAGGATGGAGAAACCATCCAAGAGATGTATACCAGGTTCACTACACTGACAAATGAAATTAAGTCTCTTGGAAGGTTTATCCTGGAAGAAGAAAAGGCTGAGAAGATCTTAACTAGATTCTGCCAATTTCCTGGGAAAGCAAAATCACAGCCATTCAGGAATCCAAGAATATTGCTACCCTAAAATTGGATGAACTGATTGGAAATCTGACTGCCCATGAATTGAGAAGGCAGACTATGAAGATGGATGCTCCAAAGAAAGAAAGAAGTTTGGCTCTTAGAATCGTAGAGGGATCAGATCTTGAAGATGATGAAATGGCTATGATAACCAGGGATTTCAAAAAGTATCTTATGAGAGGAAAGGGTCCTTCAAGAGGAACAACCTCTAACAAATCTCGGGCTCCTGAGAAGAAGACTAATGATGGTTGCTATAAGTGTGGTAAGATAGACCACATGATCAAGAATTGTCCTCAATGGGAGATTGAGTGGAAGAAAGAAAGAGCTGAATGGAGAAACAGGAAGAAGGAACAGGTTCAACCAAAAAGAAACAAAGGTTCAACTAAAGCTATGGCTGCTGCATGGGGAGAAACCTCAGATGAGGGCTCAAAAAATGAAGCTGAAGATGAGAAAGCTCTCATGTCCATCAGAGAATCAGAGGATGAACATGAGGTAAGTATCCTATATCTTAAAGAAAAGATTAAATTTTTGTCTAAAGAGAGGTTGGCCGAGCTATTATTGGACTTCATTGATGAGTCTGAAATAATAAACTGTGAGAAGGATGTTCTGTCCAGGGAATGTGTTATCCTAGAAGCAAAATGCAAAATGATAGAGTCTAGGGCTGATGAGAGTGTCAACACAAATGCCGAGTTGAAGAACAAGGTTTTTGAACTTGAAAATAGTAGAACTCAGATCTGAAAATATTAAACTAAAATTAGGGACAGGAAAGAAACTGGCTGATCAATCATTTCTCATAGTAGAAGAAAATCTAGGAAAAATGAAAGATGAGTTATATAAGAAAGATGAATTGATTAAGGCCCTAAAAGAAGATTTAGGAAAGGTAAAACATGAACTAGACAGAACATGCAAATGGAACAAGGCCTCTGATGCACTCTCCTAGCTGCAAGAACATCACAGCAGCAACAAGAGAGGAATCGGGTTTGGGACACAAGCTCCAAAATGGGATCCCAAAAACAAGTACCTCACACTTCCTGAAAAAAAGATCTACACACATTGTGGTAAGACTAGCCATTACAAAAATGAATGCAATGCAAAAGAAAAGGCAAGTCAAAAGACAAAGCCTTTGTTCAAGAAAACACAAACTGCCTGGTTGGGCAAAGAAAAATTTAATTCATCCTTTTGCCTATAGAAAGGGACCCAAACTAGTTTGGATTCCTAAGACTAACCCATGATTTCATTTTGTAGGTCCAAGTGAAGGGGAGTAGCCAAATATGGTATATGGATAGTGGCTGCTCAAAACATATGATTGGGAACAAGGACCAGTTCCTTTCACTTTAGAACCTAAAAGGAGGTAATGTCTCCTTTGGAAATGGAAAGAAAGGTGAGATCATTGGGGTTGGAGAGGTAGGAAAGACAGACTCTCATTTCATCGAGAATGTCTATTTGATAGATGGCTTGAAATATATCCTGATAAGTGTGTCATAACTGTGTGATAGAGGTAATCTTATAGCTTTCACCTCTACCAAATGCTTTGTGATTAACCTTACTACCGACAAGATTGTTTTGTAGGGAAAGAGAGTTAACAATATTTACATTGTAGACTTGTCAACTCTCCCTGAAAATGAACTCACTCGCCTAAGTGTGTTAATTAGTGATCCCCTCCTTTGGCACAAAAGACTTGGTCATGCCAGTCAAAATCAATTGAACAAATTAGTCTCCAAAGACTTGGTAATAGGGTTACCTAATATCAAGTTTAAGGAAGACAAAGTTTGTGAGGCATGTGCAAGGGCGAAGCAGGTAAGGTCATCCTGCAAATCTAAGAAAATGGTAAGTACGTCCAAGATGTTAGAACTGGTTCATATGGATCTCTGCGGTCCAATGAGAACTATCAGCAGAGGTGGAAAGAGATATGTAATGGTGCTTGTTGATGATTACTCTAGATTTACCTGGGTGCTGTTTCTAACCTCCAAAGATGAAGCATTTGAAATGTTCACTGCTTTTGTTAGAAAAACTCACAAATAGTTAGGAAATCAACTTGCATCTATTAGGTCTGATCATGGAACTGAATTTGAAAATGCTACGTTTGGTGAATTTTGTGATGAAAATGGAATAGATACACCTATTGCCACTGCCACTAAGCTAGATATCGATGAACCTAGTACATCAGTTGATCGAAAGCTGTATAGGGGTATTATTGGTTCACTTTTGTATCTTACTGCCAACACACCTGACATTGTTTTCAATGAAGGGCTATCACGACCCAAAATCCACTAAGGGTCGTGGTGGCGCCGGACACCGCTGTCAAGCCAGCCAATTAGATTACCAATTAATTTCCTCTTTTAATGTTTTTGAAAATCTAAGGTTTTTCCTTCTGTTTCACATAAAAATAAGATCATTTCTAGAATTCAAACTTAAATAATACAAATTAGTACAAAGATTCACTGAAACCATCCCAGAAATCCGGTGTCATAAGTGCATGAGCAACTACTGATAAAGACATAAAATGCAACACAACATCCATTCGGAATACAATGGACATGAAAGAAATACAGTTACTAGAAGGGACTTTAAAAGCTGCGGGCCGCCTTGAATACTGCAACTCACCTTGTCCCCGAATCGTCCGTGCTGCTGCGCCCCGTAGGCCGCTAAGGTATCATGTACCTGTGCAACAAAAATGCACAGAAGTGTAGTATGAGTACGTAATCAACGTGTACTGAGTGAGTGTCCCGCCTAATCCCGAAGGGGTAGAGACGAGATGGTCAACTTTGACACACTCTAACGGTCCAATGATCATTTATCCTCAATACACATATTAATCCGGGGATTTATTCTTTATAGACATGATTCTAATCCAAATAGAGGAAATAAATAAACATGTAGTTCTTTCATAGGAAAATTTCCCGAATTTCTCTTTAAAACATAATCGAATATGTTTAAGCCACAAAAGGGCAATAATAATTTAATAAAGTTCAGGCAGCAACACAGACATGCGCAAATCATACCGAGGCGACGGCCCAATCCAACAGAAATAAATGTGCACTTGCCGTGGGTCGACGGCGCGCCTATAGATGCATCCATTAATCTACCGAGGCATTCGGTCCGTTCCAAAATAAACATACACAGCCAGATAAACAGTCAAGAAGTCAACGTGGAGCAAATATCCAGGAAAGGTCAATTCTCTTGATGAATTTGAGAAAACGAAGCTTAAGTCTTTTAGAAAATCCAATTATTAATTTAATGTGATTTAAGCAATCTGAGCTATCAATAATTTCACATTTATTCCACATATAACATGTTTTTGGGTCCTAAACTACCCGGACAATAGCATAATAGTAGCTACGCACGGACTCTCGTCACCTCGTGCGCACGTAGCCCCCACAACTAGGAGCACATAATCAATTTAACTCACCTATGGGGTAATTTCCGCCTCACAGAATTAGAAAGGAGACTCACCTCGCTCCGAAGACTCGTAATCGTCATTCTAAATCCTTCCGAAAGCTTGAACCAACGCAAAATGCACCAAAACTAGCCAATTAACGATAAACTAATGAGAATATACTCAAATACTTGTTAACAATTTAGATTATACAAGTTCCCAACTCCGTTTTGGTGAAATAACCAAAATGCCCTCAGGCCCACGTGCCCGAAATCCAAAAATTTCTCGAAGACAAAGGTTACCCATGACCTTAGGAACTCAAATATATGATTTTCTCCTAATTCCATACCCAAAATCGTGGCTAAAATCCAAGATTATAATTTTTTTTTCTAGGTTTCCAACCAAAACCCCAATATTTACACTAATTTCCATACTTAATCTCATACATAATCAATGTATTTAGCTTATAATATGTGAGAATAACATACCTTAGTGTTGAACATGAAAACCCTCTCTTGAAGCTCCTCAAAAATCGCCCAAGTCATGAAAATAAGAGAGAAATGAGCCAAAATCCGATTTTTAAAACAACAATCTACCCCCAGCTCTTTCCGCTTTTGCGGTCCAGGGACCGCTTCTGCGGTCCCGCTTATGCGGACAACAATCCGCTTCTGCGATCACCTTCCTAGGCTGCCCCTTCCGCTTCTGCAACTCACCGACCGCAGGTGCGGTTTCGCTTATGCGGCTACTCGACCGCATCTGCAGTCCTCTTCACTGATGGCCAAAACCGCTTCTGCGGTCCAAGTATCGCCTCTATGAGGGCCGCTTCTGCGGTTCCATTTCCTCTAAAGCGGAAAATACCAGATACCAGCAGCCTAGCCCTTCTTCAAACTCCGAATTCGATTCGCTAGCCCCCCGGAATCCACCCGAGGCCCCCGAGACCCCAACCAATCATACCAATCAATCCCAAAACACATTACGGACCTGCTTGAGGCCTCAAATCACATCAAACAACAACAAAATCATCGAATGACCTCCAATCCAAACTTTATGAACTTTGAACTTTCCAACTTCTATTTCCGATGGTTAAACCTATAAAATCACGTCCGATTGACCTCAAATTTTGCACGCAAGTCATATTTGACATTATGGACCTAGTCCAACTTTCGGAATTGGATTCCGACCCCGATATCAAAAAGTCAACCCCCGGTCAAACTCTTCAAAAACCATAAAATTGCTATCTTTAGCCAAATGGCTCCAAAATGACCTACGGACCTCCGAATTCACTTCCGATTGCACTCCCAACTCCAGAATCACCATACGGAGCTAATCCCAGTCTCGGAATTCCAAACGGATATTGATAACACCGAAATGCACTTCAAACAAAACTTATGGAATTTCTTCTAAAATGTTAACTTCCACAATAGGCACCAAAACGCTCCAGGGTTATCCAAAACCCACTCCGGGCATATGCCCAAGTTCGAAATCATCATACGAACCTGCTGGAACCTTCGGATCCCAATTCCGAGGTCGTTTACTCAAAAATCCAATCCTAGTTCATTCTTTCGACTTTAAGATTCTCAAATGAGAATTATTATCTAAATTTAAATCCGATCTTCCCGAATTTAAATTCCGACCATGCGAACAAGTCATAATACCTGAAATGAAGCTGTTCATGGCCTCCGACTGCCGAACGGGGCACTGGTACTCAAAACGACCGATCGGGTCGTTACATTCTCTCCCACTTAAACATACGTTCGTCCTCGAACGTGCTGAGAACTGTACTGGAGTAGTCTGAAATCACTGTTTAGCACCTCACGCGCCTTCCCATGCTACCAAAACTTAGATGAGCACATAAGCCCGATAAATTCTGAAGATACTCCCCTTTATTCAGGCAATTAAGCCTTAGAGCCCAATTCCAACATCCGGAATTCTATGCCAGGCCTGTATCCAACATACGATCACCATATCAATCACTTCACGCTGTACTCAAACACAATGGCATAACTTTGCTGAATTCTTACTTTTCAACACTAAATTGACAGGACCACCATAATATTCTCTGATTAACTTAGCCAAAATCCTACTGATCCGATGCTCCCAATGCACCCTGTGACATATATAGGTCTTACTCTAAACTTTACCATACCGCCATGACGGACGAGATGTACCGACATTCATAATCAATCGCTGAGTCAACAAAACATTAGGTCTACACTCCTGACAAGGCCCTTACCTCATTCTGAACCCAATAATGGTCTTATTTCCGTAACATACCTTGTTTAGCTGGATTGCACAGAATCCTAGATCAAGGGATATCATCTCATCCGATACAATTGCTCGGGCAATAAGCCACATCAGAAATTATTAAAATCTCATATGATGCTACCATGTGGCAATAGGCCACCAATCCGAACACAACACAAATAGGAAATCGAATTCTGGAAGGAATTATCTAAACCCCGCACTAATACGGACTTTTACTAGAAAGATAGGAAGCAAAACATATAAAGAAATAGCACATAGAGAACTAGACTCGACATCGCACTGCTGCGGCGCGCAACCCGATCCAAATAACATACCCATGGCGGCGTGCCACCCGATCCATAAATAGATCTCACAGAAGGAGATTGCACTTTGAGCTAAATCTGCTCATTACAACAAAACATCGAATTTCGATCGCAATCATGTTAAGTGCATAATACCATCCCTGAGGAAATAAATAGCGCTATAGGCTACGAAACTCAAGCACAACTGAGGTGTGATATACAACATAAGTCTCAAAGCCATCCTTCTCATAACACATCATTTCTACGCGGATTCTCAACACGTAAGCAATCTTTCTCATGCTGTCTCACAACTCATACGGCGCAATACATCATAACCTAGAATAGCTGATGGCAAAATAACACCCCGACCGTTCCTCCATAGGGAACACCTGCTGAGACGAACACAACTGGCCTGATATAAAGCCCTGTTCATATATGTAAATCAATACATCGATCTTAAGCCGATTTCCAATTGCACCAACTAGGCGAATAACCTTTCAAAGGTCCATAGTAACTCTCTTTTCCTCATGACACATGAGAATAACCGTCATAATCGGAGCAACCTCCTCAGTTCATGACGCAATAAACAAGGTTCCCTCCAGGCATAGTTTCTCAAACAAATGTTATTACTACAATCCTCATACTTTCTTAAATCTTTAGTTAATCAAGCGACTACATGCCATACTTACACAATCTTCCCGTCGGACACGCTCCCACAATCTTCTGAAATAAATATTGAGTCTTCTCATTCCAACCATCAGTCGCACCAACGCTGAAAAGCGATCAAGAATCCTTAACCAGGATACAAGACCTGTTTCACAAAACATCGATCTCACGTGACTCTGAAGCCAATACCAATTTACTCTAATCATTCAACTCTTTCCTCGCTCATCCGAGCCTGTGACATCATAGTCATTACCAAGTTGTAACCTTTATCCTCACTTCAAATTCCATACCTCTCACTGCACCCAACGTGCCGATATACATAGACAATTTCCATCACAACCCTGGAACCACTGATAAACTAACACTTCATCATATAAAACCTTTCATTTAACTCACTTTAGGAGAATCATAGCAACACCTAGGTAACTTCCCATAACCGTAGGATATGCAAATCTGTAAGTAGTGGTCCAAGCCACCATAACCCCTTCCGAAATCTGCTTCTACACCACGAGCCTTAGGAATAAAAGGCTTCTGAATAACATCAATTGCGTCGGCTGAAAAGCCTGATATGCACCGTCACAAATCATACACACAACCTGATCACGCTGAATGAACTAATCACAGATCCCAGCATGCCAAATTCAACTATGGCCAATCAATCCCTTTCCTTCCAATTTATCCTTGAGTGCTTTGAAATAACACTATTTCTCTTCAACACATAACATATTCCATCTACACTCATCCCGAGTGACCTTGAACCACAAGACTATGCTGTCTCAACTCCTACGAACCATTTCATACTTCCCAATTGCTACATCACAAGCCAACCATCACGGAACATTCTGTGCCACTCCTCATAAGCATGCTTTCCAAGCTTGATCCTTAATTGTACCTATAAACTCGACATCATTAGGCACCACACTTTACCTCTTGAATTCACTAGGATCGTTACCGAGAGCCACCGGCTCTGACTTGGTACCGAATATAATCGGCTACATAAATCTCGTAACATAGGAATACCCTCTCGACGAGGCACCTTGCAGAATTACTCCCTTTTAAAACCTGCTTCCATTCAAGGCACACATCTCGAATCCTTTCCCAAGTTCGAACATGAGGCCATAAGGCCAACCATAGAACATCTTTACTACTTATGTTAGCTTTTCGGAGCTGAGACAATCCCTCAGTATGCTATTAACCAGGAACTTCGCAAGTAGCTAACCACGAAGTCCAAATCATAAGCGGTGGCACTCTCCCACTTAGCTTTAAGCCATTACTAAAATACTCTGGAGTTCACCATTATTCTTAATCTCTTGTTGACAAAACCTTGTGCAACCATCCGCTGCAAATTCTCAGAATTCTCATGTAAATCCCCATTTCTCATATTCTGAATCATCATCCACCTCCGCACCAACAATCACTGGCCTTCTCGATATCTTACCGTAGAAACCCAATTGGATTCTCCAAATCATTAACACCATTCACACAACAATTCCCCTTGCTGCATATCAAGTAGAACTCTTCGCAGGAGCCTCGCCAACCACGCGACTACTACCCTACTCACCGGAATACCCCACCTGTCGAAATCACTCCCCGACAACTTCCAACATTGCTGCATGGGGTACCATCACTACGACATCAATAACCCATCCTGAGTTCGAGCTTACTCTCCAGCTGTACGAGTCCATTCATCCCTCGTGGACATCCATTAAATGTGCGACGACATCCTTTCGCTTCACAGTCGTGCTACGTCTTTCTTCACTTCAAGCGTCTCATTTCCATCATACACAATCTCCTGCCGCATAACAACACTATGCTTTGAGTTATTCTACCTACTTCTATTTCCCGTAGCTGAAATCCCCACTTCAAATTAGATCTGAAAGCACAGATAACGAAGCACCGATATTCTCAAGTCGTTCCAGACTCCCTTAAGGTGCATAGTTTTCTCATTACCAAGCCCCTACGAAGCTCCGCTATTTTCCCACTTTGGCGGGACTCATCTCCTTAATTGGTCACTCGACCTTGCTGCTCATACTTGGCCTTTAGAAATTTTAAACACCGCCTGGCACTTCCCACATATCCTTTCTCATCTCTTGCTGCTCAGTTGTTGCCTTAATAAAATTTATCTTCATAGTACTTGAATCCACAATTTGCTATTAATCCCAAGCCTCTCCGAAGGTCGTCTTTATCACACCACCAACATTTACAATACTGATATAGTCCGGAACCACCGCATCCTGCGATATCCNATAAACTTAATACGTCCAATTAGGACAACAACACCCCAATAGAGGAGAGAACTCCTTCACGCTTGCAATTACCATGCTTCATTACTTCCACTAGTCCACATCTGACCATCCTTGGTTTGATAGACTTTCCCTTGCTGGGAATAACATACTGAATCCCTTGATTACACACTGAGTAAACCTCCCTTAAATTCATTCACTGCCTCGTCACGTAGGCAAACACCCTACCATCACAACAACACTACGGAAAAATTGCTCATGAGCATCATGGCAACCTGTGCCTAGCCTCAAGGCTCTCAGAAGATCTGTTACTGAGCTGAATAATAGAATACCA
>MU674118.1:177936-191265 GCA_026770625.1 Nicotiana glauca | reverse complement strand
GGGGTTTGGGGTAGGGGAATTAGTGTATTAAAATGAATCGAATAATCTGGGCCGTTGGATGGTGGGAACCAACGGCCCAGATCAAATCACTTAGCTGAGACGGGGTCGTTTTGTTCAAGTGTGGATGGGTCGGTCTTAGACGGGAATGGGTCGGGTATCTGGGGGAAATCTGGAGCCATTGGATCGAGCGAAATGGATGGTTCCGATCAGGCGCCCCAAAGCGATATTGTTTGGATAAAAGGAGGCCTGATCTGAGCCGTCCAGTTTATTTGATCAACGGCTTGAGATAGAAGCATCAATACGGTGTCGTTTGGAGACGTCTATGAGAGACCTGGTCTTGGACTGGGTCACTGAGATGTTTGGGCCTGGTTTTGGTTTAGAATGTTGGCCCAAATCCGATTTGTTCCATATTTTCAACCTCTTTCCTTCTTCTTTTGATTTAACAAAAATTTCCAAGATTAAACTACACAACTATCAATTTAACACTTAAACACAATTAACACCTATTACAACATTTTTTAAAAATACAAAATCACACAATGACGAAAAATAGAATAAAAATGCATATTTTTTTGTGGTTTTACTCTAAAACCAAATTATTGTTTGATTAATTCTTAAATGCACAATTAAATCCTAAATATGCATGCAATCATATTTTGTGTTTTATATTAATTTAAACAAATAAACACGCACGGACAAAATGCAAGCAAAATAATTAAGAAATTACACAAAATTCAAAAGAAAATGACACGCAACACAAAACTATTTTATTTTGAATTTTTGGGAGTAATTTTCTTGTAGGGCAAAAATCACGTGCTCACAGTGTTTATGCTACGGCCCCAGCGACGTGAATCCATGGTCGTCCCAACAACAGATTGTAAGATGCCAGCACGTCTATTACTTGAAAATCAACATCAAACCAAGTAGGCCCCATTTGCAAACATAGGCTAATTTCCCTAATTGTGGACCTTTCGGAACCGTCCAAAGCTTTGACGTTTATGGCCCCGTCCTTGATCTTATGCAGTCCCTTTCCCAATATTCTGAGTGTTACCAGCAGACAAATGTTGAGGCTGGACCCTCCATCAATCAGGATTCTGGTGATAAAATAATCTTCGCATTGCACGGTGATGTGCAACTCCTTGTTGTGATTCAACCCCTCTGGTGGCAGCTCATCTTCATGAAAAGTGATCTTGTGACTTTCCAATACCTGCCCTACCATGTTTGCTATCTCTCCTCCGGTGATGTTGCTTGGTACATATGCCTCACTCAGCACCCTTAACAGGGCATTCTTGTGTGCATCTAAATTATATAGCAAAGCAAGGATAGAAATTTGTGCCGGTGTTTTATTCAGCTGATCAATGGCTGAGTATTCCTTGGCTTGTATCTTTCTCCAGAGATCATCGGACACGGTTTTAGTGATGGTTGGTCAACTAGAGGCCTGCTTGCTTGACTCAACCAAATGTTCTGGGGTATAAACCCTATCGATTCTCGTCATACCCTATGCCGCAACAGCTTTTCCGAACTTGACCTTCCCTTTTCTTCTTGCCTCGGCTTTGTAGTCCCAAGGTATGGCATTTGTATAGTATGGTGCTACGACCGACATTGCCACTGGAATTGGCGTGGCTATCTTTACTCCGAGCGGAGCATGCACCTTGGGCGGTAAAACTGCAACTTCAAAGGGTGTAGGCGCATTTGTTGGCGATATGAATTCGACCTCAATTGGTGTTGGAATCTTTCCAGATGATGGTACTTCAAACTCAAGTGGCATGGACATATTTTCCTCGGCATCCCCAGAGGGCTGAATCTGGACTACGATCGGATAAGGATGACTATTGGCTTCTTTGGATCGTCACCTTCTGTGATCAAACCGATTGATCCCTTGGGGTCCCAATCATCCTCTATTTCAATCATGTGAACGCATCCGCCCTTGTGGTCTGGCAGAGGGTTATTGCAGACATTTAGAGTAGGATCCTTTGCCACAATAATCTTGTTATCAATCAAAGCCTAGATTATATTTTTTAGAGAGCGACATTCGTCAATGGTGTGTCCTTTTATGCCGGAATGATAGGCACATGATTTATTTAGATTAACCCACTGAGAAGGGTTCTCAGGGGAGGTAGGGATAGGGGTGACTTAACCAGCAGCTTTGACTCTTTCATACAACTGGTCGATAGGTTCAGCAATAGCTATATACTGTTTCGGGGGCCTTCGGTCAAAGTTTGGTCGGGGTCTAGGGAAATTTTGGCATGGAAGAGAGGATTGGTAGTGGGACGGTTGAGTGTTGTAGGCCAGATAGACATGTGCTGGTTGGAAATATTTGGGTGAAGTGGGTTGATATGTAGGATAAATGGGTGCCAGAGTTTGGTAAGAGGGTGAGGGTGCTTGGTAGTTCGGGGTAAGCTGATATGGGAGTGGGGGCATTGGGCAGGCTTGGTATTTGATGGGAGATTTGGTTCTTTGTGCCACCATTATGTCTCCTAAGTCCCTTTTCTTAGACAGACCACCTGACTGTAAGGCCTTATTGGTAGCTTGCAAGGCCTCGAAATTCGTAACCTATACCGCTTTTGATGCCATCTTTGATCCTTTCTCCCAGGTTGATAATATCAGAAAATTTGTGGCCCTCGAATCATCACCAGCCTCTCCTAATATTGTGGGTCTTGGGCCCGGACAAAGAATTTGTTCATTTTCTCTTTTTTTAAGGCAGGCCTAACTTTAGCAACTTCTGACCTCCAGCGAGTAGCATACTCGCAGAATGTTTCCGTGGGCTTCTTCTTTAGATTTTGAATATAGAACACATCCGGTGCATTCTCTGTGTTGAACCTGAATCTGTCCATAAAATAGGATGCCATGCTTACCTAATTTGACCATTTCTTTGGATCTTGGATAATGTACCAAGACAAGGCATCTACCTTCAAGCTCCTCATGAAAATCTTCATGTGGAGTTTCTCGTCTCTTCCTACTCCAACCAATTTTTCATAGTACGTTCTCAAATGGACCCTTGGATCCCCTATATCATCAAACATCTCAAACTTAGGAGGTTTGTACCCCTCGGGCAGTTCGACATCGGGCTGTATGCAAAGATCTTCGTAGTTCAGCCCTTCAATTTCCTTACTTCCTTCAACGCCTTGAATTCTGCTAGTTAACCTTTTAAGTTCTTCGGCCAGGTTTCTGATGAGCAAGTCCTTATCATCGAACTCGGGTGTGCTTGAGATGGGCTGGGTGGAGTGCGGCACAGTCTCCATGTAGATGGGGGTATTATGTTGGGTTTGGCAGTGGTTATCTGTAGAGTTATGGAGTTCTGTGAGGAACAGTGGGACGTTATTTGAGGTATGGCAGGTACTGCAGTGGTGGTGAGGAGTGGGATGGTTTTGTTGCTTTAGGATATTTTGTGGCAGTGTGGGGTTCTGAGCATTTAGCAAATTAACATCTGGAGTGGTGAGGAAAAATGACAGATTTGCCAGATTCTGAACCTGGTCAAGTTCTTCTTGAAATTTTAGTAGCTTTTGTTCCAGTTGGGATGCACTTTCCTTTGAACTAGAGTACCGTGACCATGACCCTGAGTGACCTCTACCCGTCCAGTTGAGTTCTCCTTTCTGTCGTTGTTCAAATCTTCCATTTTCCCTTTGTTCTTATTTTTGACAAGAATAAGAGGAGGAGTGGGTGGAGGGCCCCTGGATCTCGTGAGATAGGATGATATTGCCAGAGTGCACGAACTAACCTTTGGGGAGGGGAATAAACAAAAAGTAAAAACAAAAGGTAACAAGTTAGTGATGATTATAAAAAATGTTGCAATATTTAAACACACATTGCAGGAATGTAAAGCGTGTCCTAATTTAGGGACCTCTTTATGCCCGAGGTAGGCCTAGCAACAAGTTGATTTGGAGAACTTGGAATGCTAAATGCCTCATTTTATTGATAAAAAGGTAGACGAATCTCAAATCGACACTAAATAATAGGAAATAAAAAGTTGCTAGTGGCCATTGGCCTTATTACATTTTATAAAGCAAAATGAAAACTCCTATCTATTTGGTCCCGAAAGGACCCCCAGGTTGAATGCTCTCGTTAATCAAATCCTCCAGCTCACGTAGGTTCACCAGCAAAATGCCTTTGCCAGGTGTTCTCCTTCATTTCTCTCAGAGTTCTGGCAGTCGGTGACTCTCTTCCTCACTTTTTCTTCCAATTCCAGCAGAGTGTATTCAAGATATTCCAACTTTTTGCTATCTTTGGCAGCTCTCTCTTTCCACTCATTGATTTGGTCATTTGATTGAAGACTTCTCCACTAGTCTAGCAAGAGCAGGGGTGTGCTAATCATACCGAAACTGGGGACCACGTGCCTCATTTTCTGCAAAACAAAAGGGATAGACCCTACTACTACCAGACTCGATTATTTAGTATCAACAATTAGCATACAAGCATTTAGTTCTCTAAATAAATGCACAAAACGTGATGATATCCGTTTGGGTTTAAGGGAAACCCAGTGGACTTGGACAAGGCTATCTTAAAAAGTCATTATGCGGACAACATAACTGACTCGGCTAGGTTTGACCATAATGCGTGCACAGTTAAACAGAGCAAGGTTTCTATGGGATTTTAGACTGGTACCCTTAAGCGGACAACTCAAGGGGGAAAGGCGTGGAATCGTCGACTACACCGTTGATCGACTTGTTTTACCGCAAATATGCCTTTTTCGGATTTAGGGGGTGATAACATCAGAAGAGCGCAACCACTCATTATAAGCGTTGCTATAGGATTTTGTTTGGCACAAATGGAATATGACGTTGAGCATGATTATGCAACAGTTAAAGGCATGTAGTCATGTATTTGCATGTTAAGAAAGCAGTAAATAGAACAACTTCATAATGTAAAGCAGTATAAAGGAAAGCAGTAAAGAAAAGAAAAAGAAGACAAGTTAGTTTTGCAATCGAAAAGAAAATGGAATGCTTAAAGGAAATAAACAAAATAATCGTGTGTAAAGAAGCATAAATTCACAATAAAGGTCTGAAATGGTAAAAGCCTAAAAGTCCCCAGCAGAGTCGTCATGCTGTCGCGCCCCCTTTTTCTCGCGAAATTGGGTTTATGATATTTGGGAGCACAACTCATTCCTTTTGGGAATTAGGTTTGATTTGAAGAGTCGCCACCTAATGATTAGGGTGCATTAGGACACTAAGGAGGTTTGATTTGAGTAACCAGAGATTGGGTAAGGGCTTGAAATTATTCTAAGGGAAAGGTATTAGGTACCCCTCAGAATCCACTAGTGTGGTTCCCAGCCAGACTATTGTTGTGAATTTAGATGAAAATAACATGTAGGCAAATAAAGCTCCAAATAAGAGGGGATTTTCACATTATAGTTCACAAATAAATAAAGTTGGAAAGAACTTAAAGAAAGCTAATTTTCCTTAAAAAAAGAGTTTGAAATTTTAAAAGAAACAAGAAATAAAGGAAAGGGGGTCCTAGGTTTATTAACCATATTGATCACCCCACACAATGCCCGGTAATCATTTCTCAATGAGGGTCTATATGTAGCATTATCGCATGGTCATCATATCCATATCTACCCTTCCCACCCCGTTAAGATATTAAAGCGCGGAATGGTCTCGTTTACTTATTGCATGATATTACCCGTCCCAATCCTATCAGTCCCGGAGGAATTTAGGACTACTAATCCTAAAGGGAAGGGATATTAGGCGTATTTGTAGTTTCAAAGGCAAAAATTCTAAGGCGACATACAAAACACGTATTGCAAGTTGGGTAAAGCACATAACAAGCAAAGGCTTAGATATATCCCTTTTAAACAAAGAAGCACGTAATTAGCATGACTTACACATACTGGTTAGGGTCTGATTAAATACTAAACATGAAAGAACTTAAACGTTGGGGTAGACTGATTTATTACATAATTCAGATAAGAAGCCCAAATCAGGCTTGCCTGCTGGTTGTAGTTAACATAACAGATTCAGTTTATAACTTTACCCTAAGACTTGCCTAAGTGTTGGACAACTGACAGTACCCATTACTGATTTTAGCTCTATATGTGAATGAAGCGGCTCAGATTTGATTAGGAGTTCCTATAGGCATAACTTCTAGGCGTTGTTGATTTTAAGCCTTTGCAAACATGGTATAAAATGCAGAAGACTCGTTTTTAAACCTATGAATATGATATCTAGATGGAGAATTAGTTTAAGACCTATGAACATGATATCTAGGTGCAGAAATTTATTTAAGACCTATGAACATGATATCTAGGTGCAATTTAATGCGTAGATTTGGACAATCTTGTAGGCATTATTTCTATATGAATATAGTAGTCCTATGATCATGATTTCTATATGAAAATGGATATACAGAATTCAGAAGGACCTATAGGTATGATTTCTATATGCATTTGCACACGCAGATTTCCAAATACCTATAGACATGATTTCTAGATGCATGCAGATTTTAAAATACCTATAGGCATGATTTCTATATGCATATGCAGAATCCAAAAATACCTATAGGCATGATTCCTAGATGCATGCAGATTTTAAAATACCTATAAACATGGTATCTACCCTTTTTTACATATATAGTTACCCGCCCTTTTTAACTAACCACCCCCAAGAGTTTATTACAAATTATTATAGCCCGAAATAAAGTAAAAATACATCAGAAAAAATATAAATAAAAGTACAACCAAGAAGAGCCTGATTCAGACTTCATGTCTGAAATATGAGGTAAACCAACTCCAAGAGATCAATGATCTAAAGCCTTTCTCCCATTTGAGTGTCAAAGTTCCCTAAGAACCTCAATAGGACTCCGGGCAATGCTCACACCCAAATGTACTATTAGAACAAGGACAAGTACAGTGTGGAAGGTTCAGCCCTCAAGTGTCCAAGTTCAGAGGGAACTCAAAGGGTCCCAAGACAAGGCTCACAAGAGGGAAGGGCAGAACTTAAAGACTAAGCAAGTGTGCAAGTGCAGAATAGAATGCTAAGAGGGGAAAATGAGTGGGAAACAGCTACAAATAAGCACACATAAGGGGTTTAGGGGAATAGGGAGATTGTAAAGAGCCTATTGCTTAGGCAAGGGCAGACTTTAGGCATGCCCAGCAATAGAGAGTGCTAGTACACCTATAAGCCTGTCAGAACACATACAATTAGAGGCTAGGATCCCAGAGGATCAAGTTTGAATCATGGACAATAACTTGCAGTATTGCCATGCCTCAAACCATAGCTTAAACACATAGGGGGTAGGGGTTTTGGATTCATAGTAGAACAGGCAGAAAGAAATAAGTATGCTAGAGTAAGTGTTGAATATACAGAAGCAGTAAGTAGACAGGGATACAAAAGCAGTAAATAAACACATTGTTGTGGTGCTAAAAACCTTAAATCAGGACATACTAGTTTCAAAGAAGCAAATAAAGAGAAAGCAAGCAACGGGTCTTGTAAACAGGCCACAGTACAAGTAACAAGAGAAAATTCTTTTGAGTATGAGCGTAAGTTCAGAAAGACTACGATTGATGGATGTAGAAAACTAAGATTCTTCGTGTATTTATAGTGTGAAAAACATGCAGAAATAAGGTAAGAAAAAATAATTATGGAACTGAGAATCAATTAAAACAATCAGTATAAGAATTCCTTTAATTAAGGAATTCAGACTTAAACGGTAATGAGCAAAAAATTATTTAAGGAAAGAGATCAAATAAGCATCTTGTGCAAAGTAGGCAATTAAGGGTAAATACATAGGAGTTTATTTAGGGGAAGAGTTTTGAAATACGTTGTCAAAACAAAATAAGGTAAGAAGCAATTAGTACATAGTAAATCAAGGAGCCATAGGTTTGTAATTACTGGTCCATGAATAAGCCAAGTCAGAAAGGCTAAGGAAAGTTTTCGACTCAAACCAAGTAACAGGAAAATCAGCAAACAAGGAAAGAAATCAATCATACATACACAAAGGGAGTCTGAAATTATTCAAAATTCGAAAGCCATTTTAGAGAGAAGTTCAGCACATATAAAGAGCACACAAATATGCTAGGCTGAATTTAGGGCAAAGAAAAATGCCATGCAATCGCAAAATCAGTAAGTAGTAGACCATAGGAACATGGTAGTATAAGTAACTTAGCAATATAGAAGAGAGATAGTATTAAATGGCATACAAAGGGTCCAGTAGAAGGCCCTTAGAAAAGTTTAGCAGGGAATCAGAAACATGTAAAGAAACAAAGGTCGAAGCAAAGTTTTTGAAGCCTAATCAAGTAGTAGATTTCAGAAACTCGAAATAGGTTCAAAGAGGTTAGGTTTTTGAAATCGAACAAGTTCAGAGATGAAGATAAATAAATCACATAGCAGTGGTCTCAAAACTCATATGAATCCCCAAATTTAGGGTTCTTGCCATCAATCGAGTGCAGAGATGCAAGGACAAGTAATCAAAGAGAAAGATATTAACGCAACGAGTTCAGAGGTCTCAGAAAGGAACTGAGACCTTTAACATGCTCTTTTAGGAGCAGAAACTCATGAGAAGCATAGTAAAAGAACAACATGCGAAACACAGTAGAAGAACTCATAAGAACATGGTAGAAGAAACATATAGGAAACACAGTAGAAGAACTAGTAAGAACACAGTAGGAGAAACATATAAAGGAACATAGTAGAAGAAGCTAGTAAGAACACAGTAGAAGAAACTAATAAGAACATGGTAGAAGAAACATGTAAAGAAACATAGTAGAAGAAACACATAAGAGAAAAAGAAAAATCAGAGAACATCTAAGTAACTTAAAAAATCCTAAATCGAAATAAAGGTTTTGAAAGCATACTTTTTGAAAGAAATCTCGAGAAACCGTTTAAAAGCTTAGTGAAAACACGGATCTAGAATGGATCTAAAGAAATCAGAAGAACCTCAAAATCTAGGGTTTCAGAGGAACCCAAATGGTGAGAAAGGCTTGGAAAGTCGTTGATCTAAATAGGAGGAGTCGAGGTCAGGCTCGAACAACCATGGCTTGCCGAAGCAAGGCCGGAGATGGAAATAGAACTCGAATCGAACGGAGGTCTAGGCCCAGCTTCTTCGTGGTCAGGCCTAGAAACTTCAGTAACCAAGCGCATAAGAGCCATAGAAGGCTGTAGGTGGTGAGACCACCATGGATTCAGGCAAAGAGGTGACCGGAGAAGGCTAGTGAAGCTCATCTGAGCGGAGGGAAAGGGGGAAGGTTCTAAAGAGATCCGAAGATAGAGAGATAGAGATGAGAGTCGGTTGAGTGAGGAATGAGAGGGGTTTGGGGGTCGTTTGGTTTAATTTGGTAAGAACGAATCTGGATCGATGATCGACATTGATCAACGGCCAAGATTTAATCAGATTGGGTCGGGTAGATTTAGGAATTGGGATTGGGTCTTTGGGCTGGTGTAATTAGGTTGGGGTCTATTTGATTTAGGCTAATTTGAAAGCCAAATTTGGCTATAAGTTAAATAGCCCCATTTTTCCCATTTAATTTATAGAAAATAGTAAATAAATTTTTGAAAATAAATTGAAAGTACTACAATAATTTATAATATATAATTAACAATTTAAAAATATAATATCTCATTTTATAAACATGAGACTAATTTAAATCTAAAAATGGCTAATATTGCAATTATATAATTTTATTCTTAAAAATACTAAATAAATTTGTAAAAATATATAAAAAAAAATATCTTAACTATATTTTAGTTTAATATGAGAATCCATTAAATGAATCACCAAAAATAATAATTTTTGGAGACATTTATTGGGTTTTTCTTGATGAAATAAGGCAAAAAATTGATTTAAAAATCTATGAAAAATTTAAAAAATAATAATAAAATCTTGGGATATACTTATATGCATATATAGGCTATTTTGAAGGTATTTTACATATTTAAAAATATAGAAAAAAAATTGGGTACCAACAAGCCCCTTTACAAATGGTTAGGATCCCCTTTATATATGAGGAGAATCCTATCATAATACAAAATATATTAATTACAAAGGCATGAAGATGGGACGGCTAGACGCCATGCCTTGATACAGTCTCTGAGTAGGTTGGCTTTGTCAGACTTGGCCGCGTGCCTTGGGAATCCTCCATTTTACTCTAGCCTCATTTATATCCTCTTTAAGTCGGGCCTCGACGAGCCCCGAGGGAGGGATCTCGGTCATGGCCTTTCGTCCTCGGTGTCTCGAGGCATTCTTCTGAAGTGACTCGATAGCAAGAAATTAGACCCTCTAATTTCGCCGCATACACCATTCTTGTACTATATTAGTGAATTGATTAATAGCTGGTAGTAATTGTAAATTATCTAGCCATGCTTGTTCAACTGCTGATGGGAATGAAGGGTGTGTAGTCCATATAGTTTCAAATCTAAATTTTTTTTACGAGGTAGTGGCCAGTGTTGTAGTTCTAGTTTAATGGGACAATGATCTGAATGAGTACGGGGAAGGTGTGGAACAAGTGCATCAGGGTATTGATTTATCCAGTCGTAATTAGCCATAATATGGTCAATATGTTCAAGTATATTAAAACTATTATGCGTACCATTCGTCCAAGTATAACGACTTCCTTTATAACCCAAATCAGTTAGATGACAATAGTTTATACAATCTAATAATTTATTTGACCGTGAATTATTAATAGGTAAACTACCAAAATTATTATCTGGATGTATTATCTCATTAAAATCACCAGCCAAGGACCATGGACCCTTATAATTATCATATATACATTAGATTTTTCCATAAGGATTGTCTATTTGCTAAATCAGTACTAGAATATACGGCAGTAAATAAACACTTAAAAGGAAAAGGGAGCACCTGAATATGGCAATGGATTTCCTGTGTAGTGCTGGCAAATGGTTCCACATTAAGCATATCGGAAAGCCATAATATAATGATTCTTTCAGACTGACCTAGAGCAGCAACCTCAATCATACCAGTGAAATTAAAGTCTTCCTTCAATATTTGATGGCCTTGACAGTGTGTTTCTAACAGTACAGCCAAAGATGGGCGATTGTAATCAAGTAATGAGCAAAAAATTATTCTGAAATCATCTGATTGAGCACCCCTGCAATTCCAAATAATAAAATTAATATGACTAATGAGTGGTTCAAGCAGTTGACTGCTCCTGGAGTTCCGCTGATTGCTGGACTCTCCTAGTCAAAGACGAAACGTGGGAAGTAGAAGCATTGCATACTTTCCCACATCTGGGTTTGTAGT
Source organism: Nicotiana glauca (assembly GCA_026770625.1). Lineage (NCBI taxonomy): Eukaryota > Viridiplantae > Streptophyta > Magnoliopsida > Solanales > Solanaceae > Nicotiana > Nicotiana glauca. The sequence continues at coordinate 180,069 of MU674118.1, read as the reverse complement.
TGGCCTTAGTCGAAATGATGTTTTTAGTAGATTCGGAGGGCACCTTATAAAGATTTTTTTTGTACTCCTCCTTCTGGACAAAGACCTTGATTCCATTGAGGCATGCATGAATTGGACGTGTTTCTTTGTTGTAAACGACTGCTGCTTCTAGTTCTGCCTGAAAGATCATGTCTTGTTCGAGTGGATTGGGATTGTGGGATGGTGATTGAGATGGTGATGAATTTGGGGTTGGAGGTGTTACTGGTTCTAGTGGTGGTGTGTTTGGTTGTGGATCCATGTAAGGTTGAATCCAAAGGGTGGCAGGAGTGGGTGTGGGGTAGAAAGGAATTTGAAGAAGATGTGGGTAAAGATAAAGTGGATCCTAATATGGTGTTGGGAGAGGGAGAGGGAGAGGGTGGTATGGTAAAAGATAAGGTGCTTGCATCATTGACCAGTGGTATCTTCCAAAGATATTCGTCCCTAGTTGCATGCCATCCGCTACTATTTGTGCAAGGTCCCTCGGATGGTTGATGAGAATTGTCACCTCTTGATGGTTGACCTCCATTGTGAAGGTTAGAGCATGATTCTGGAGGCATGTCTCGAGCCAAGATGTTAGATGTGTTAGTGCATGAGGTGTTTGAGCAGTGTAGATAATTATATTGGGCTCCATTATCAAATGTGAAGGAGGAAGGGAGAATGGAATGTGATTGTGATGGAGACGATGACTGTTCTGCCTGGTTGGGTTTTGTTGTCTGTGTAAGTGATTGAGATTTGGTGAGAACATCTTCTAAATTCATAGAAAGAGGGAATTGTTTGAGTGTTGTGATTTAGTCCCGATTTGAACAGAGAGTTGTAGAAGAAACTCTATCAATGGTAGATATGGGCGGTTGGAGTGACTGATTTGGAGTTTATGTGTTTGAGTAGGTTGTAGAGGTGGAGATATCATCATGACCTATTTGCAAGGGAGCTACAATAGGGTTATTCAAGGGTGATGGTATTCCGGTATTCAAAATAGGTGTTGGGTAATTGGATAGATTACGTAGTAGGTTTTCTTGGGGTATTGAGTAAGGTGTGTTTGGACATTAGAGTATGTCTTGCATGTGGGGTGGGGTAACGTATCCACCTGTATGGTTTGGGATAGGTATTGGGTGTTGAGGATTTTCTAATTGAGCCAAGTGAATTGGTCCTTGAGTGGAAATTATGGGGTTTAATTGGCTCTTTTCAGCAAGATTATTAAATGAATTAACATTATCAAAGTCATTAGGAAATAATGTAGCAAATTTATTATTTAAAAAAAAGGAATTATGGATGTATTAGGAGTAGTCTTATGACTAGTAGGAGGATTAATATTAGTAATAGTTAAATTAGTGAAAGGAAGATTGTTAGGAGTAGTTGACACATGCTTACTTGAATGGCTAGTAGAATTAGCAGCCGAAGTTTGCACTAGTTGGAATTGATTTGCCTCGTAATATTAATGGAGTTGGACGGAAAATTTCCTATTATATCGTGAAGGATAATCTTTCCTACAATGTGTGCTTGAAATTCTAGAACAAAAAAGAATTGAAGATCCATATTATAAATATTAGAGTAATTAAGTGAAAAATTTCTATATAGCAGGGAATTAATTAAATGACAAATTTTCTATATAGCGGGGAATTAATTAAATGACTATTCCTAAAGAGTAGGGAATAATTTAAATAAGTATTCTTAAATATTAAGAAAATTGTAAAATGACTATTTTATCAAGTGTTAACTTTACTTTAAAAGGATAAAACAACGAACGACATTCTGCTAAGGGCCTTCATACTTTTAATATAATATAGATTTAACTAGCTATTGTAATTATTTTCGATCGACCGACAAGCCAAATGTGTTAAAATCCCAAAAAAAATAGCACCACGACTATTTTATCAAGTGTTAATTCTACTTTAAAAGGATAAAACAACGAACGACACTCTGCTAAGGGCCTTCGTACTTTTAATATAATATAGATTTAATTAGCTATTGTAATTATTTTCGATCGACCGACAAGCCAAATGTGTTAAAATCCCAAAAAAAATAGCACCACGACTATTTTATCAAGTGTTAATTCTACTTTAAAAGGATAAAACAACGAACGACACTCTGCTAAGGGCCTTCGTACTTTTAATATAA
>MU674118.1:147336-168952 GCA_026770625.1 Nicotiana glauca | reverse complement strand
CCACCACCACCACCACCACCCCAAACAAAAACATGGAGAGTAAAAAGCAAAGCATGATTAGTTCAAGAAGCTCCTGAAGAAGACCAAGCTCCCAATATTCATCAAAAAGCACTTCCCAACCGCAAAGCATCCCGTGTTGTCCCCGCACCTAAGGGGCGTAATATAGGCAGCCTACCCGGATGCAAAATTTATAAGAGAAGTCTTGGGGGAAAGTAAGGTCAACTCACCAAAACTAGCTTCAATGTCGTCAAAAGACAAAGTAAGGTTTTTTCCAATCAAAATTACACTTCCAAGAGCTCCAGAAGCCATTAAAGACACAAAACTAAAGAACAAAAAAACCCAAAAACTCACCATCCCACTTCCCAAATCTAAAAACCCTACAACCCCTTTAAATAATTTTCAAGGAAATTCACAAAAAAGAAGACTAAAATTCACAACAACCCCTTTTGTCAATTTTCAAGAAAAATCACCCCCAAAAAAAAAAAGATACACTCTCGTCTCTCGAGATTGCTGAGAGAATAGAAACATCAGCTTCCATAGGAATTTTAATTTTTCTTGATTTTCCTTGTATGCATGTATGTGCGGGCAAAGATGAGAAATTTTTGGAAGGAATTCTAAATCTAAAAGGTAAGAAAATCAACATTTTCGCTATATATAAATGTGTGTCTCTGTGCTCTAATGATTATTTATCTTTTTGATGTTATTAAGCTAAAGAGGGACAAAAAAATTAAAAAAAAAAAGAAGGTAAAATGACAAGTAAACCAAAATATAGCAAACGAAGAAAGAAAAAGAAAAAGGATATTTTCGCAAGTTGCAAAATCCGGAGAAGGAAAATGACTTTTAATTATAAGAAATTAATGTATTACTTAAAATATATTTTTGTGTAACCAATGGACAGAATGTCTTTATTTTATTGTTTTGAAACGATTTTGCATCCAAATAATTTATTAAGTTTATAAATCTTGTTGTCAATAATAACTCACTTGGACTAGTATGTAAAATAGCAGCTTTGTCGGGGTCGGGGTGTTGGTGCCAAACGCAAAATACGAAACAAACCACTAAGAATAAAAGAATATTTTTTGAAGATGATAATGAGATTCTCTTTGGCTAAAAATAAAAAAGGATAATCATATGCACAAGAGACAAGACATTCAACGGTCATGGAGGATTTGTAAAACAGTCGAAGAGATTTGATGTAAATATTTTACCTCAATATAAGCATTATTGATTATTTTTATGATTCGAATTTATAATCTATAAATTAAACGAAAACAAATTTACAGTCTAAATATAATATAGATATACTATAACAACTATCCTGCACCGCCAGAGGGTTACTGGATTAGGTCCAATCTGAACTGTCTTTATCCTATTTGCATGACAAACTTGATAATTCATAATTCATTGTTTATGGGACATGTTAAATGATAAGAAAATAGAGGAGATAGGTTGTTAAGGACAAGTTGATGTTGTGGTCCCTGTTAATATGTACAAAATTCATGCTGTTGATTTTGATTTTTTTGTGAATTAGGTAGTGCTTCAATTTTTTAGGACTATATTAAGAAAAAGAATAGTCAACCCAACCTTTTTTATAACCACATTATCTGAATCGATTTGCGATATATTCAATTAATTTTGAAAATTCAAAATATTTAAAACACATGAGAAAATAGTATGGGAATGAAAAATTGTCTGGATGTAAAATGTAGTTGAAGTATATGATTTTTTTTTATTAAACGTGGAAAAGAGAAAGGAATGTTACGCTATTGATAGGTGATGAACCATTCAACTAACTACGAAAAACAGGAAGCTCACCAAGTGATCTAACTCTCACCTCCAAATTGTGATATTTTAATAACTGAACGTGAACTTAAATAATATAGTAAAAAAATCAATTTTATTCCAAGAGCTCAAGAACATTTCAAGCAAGTGAAGTGGCAATCTAATCACCATTCATAATACAATGGCCAAAAAAAAAGTAGAAATCAAAATGAGTGTTATAAATAGAATTTTATTTATGGTGAACGTCTATATTTAAACAGATTTCAAGGTTTATTATTTGGTGGCTAAGTCACCCTCTCCCTAGGGTTCTATTCCATTGTATTTCATCCCAAAATCAATAACAATTCTCAATCCCTACTTTTCTCTGCAATACTATTCTCCTTCTTTTATTGTTTTATAACAGCACGAGACTCTAGCCAATTGAGTAGAAGTTTTGGGATTGATCATAATGATTGTCAATTGTTCTATGAATTTCCTTCATGATTAAATTCTGGATTTAAGGTAAGTATTTTACCATATTTTTCTCTTTTATTCTATAATTTGATTTTAAATACAAGCAAAGACAATAAATTTTGATTACAACTCTAATAGAGTTTGTAGTAAATTATAGCTGCCTAGAGTTGTCAATATGGGCAGGGACGGGCTAGCCCACGTGGGCTTTAGCAATTTACGGGTTGGGTTGGGCTAGCCCATCATTTTGATGGGCCTTATAATGGTCAGCTCACCCCAGCCTTACGTGGGCTGAGGGCCCCCACAGGCCGGCCCATATTTTTTAAAATATAATTTTATATTTTTTCTTTAAGTTCTAACAAAAATAAAAAAGATAAATATTTAAAACTTAAAAAAAATTATTGGAAAAATTTCACCAAACTTAATAAGTTTTTATATTATTCCAATATATTAAAGTAAACACTAAAAAAGTAAAATACAAGACCATTTTATTCATAAAGTGAAAACGCATAGCAAGTTATTCATGAGAACGTCCATGACACTTATGGGATATTCAACACATGATCTTCATCAAACACATTTTAATTCGCATGTTAGAAGGTAGTTTTAACATCTTCACTTTCATCCACATTTTCAATTCATATGCAATATAAATTAGTTAAATATTAAGAATAATTAAAATTTTAAAACTAATTAACGTTTCAAGACTTTGATCTTTTAATATGATGAGCTTAATAAACTTTAAGCTTGATTTCTTGTTATTTTTTGTCATATAAATTTTTATTTTATATATTTTAAAGGCATAATGGCTTCCTGACCACTTATACTTGTAGAGCTTTTGAAAGCCGATACACAAACTTTGGACTTTCCCATTTGAACAATCAAACTTGTATATTTGATAACTAATAAATATATTTGACCATTGACCATGCACATGTGGTAGTGACAGAGGTGATATGGACAAAGTATGTGCAAATCACCTCAACTAAGTGCGTCATTACAATAATTAGATTAAAAATATCTAAATAAAAAAAAATACAAAGAAAAAGAAACAAAATAAGCCCCTGCTCCAAAATCATTAAACCCGTATTCCCCTTGCCACATCATCTTCTCCGAACAAAGTCACTGGCTGTTTCAGAAACCTAAGGCGGCAAATCACCTCCTGTTGTGGAAAGTTTAAATCATCGATTTTTTGCTCATCGGTTTGTGCTTGGAAGTCGAGGAAGATGATGAATCCTGCATGAGGGATTGGATGTCGGTTTTGGAGTTTTGACAAAATAGTTGCAACAGTCAAGCATCGGTGAAACCAACAATGACCGAAAAATCACAAATCACTGATAATACCAGTCAAAACAGAAACTCAATTGCAAGCAAATTACAATAAACAGTCTAATCCCTCAAACGAAAAACCAGTAATAACGAATAGCAAAAGTATCTGCGGCGAGTGACATAGCCGAAAAGTTTGTAAAATCGGCCAGATCTACAGATTTTCGGCGAGCAACAAAAAAACCAATTTTGCTAGAAGTGAAAAATGGTGGATTTTATGGAAGTTCATGGATGATTTGGGTTGGTCTATTGATTAAAAAAGGGGGACCCCAATCAGTTGGGGTTTGTCTTCGCACCCTTGACGTGTAACAATCTCATTAGTCATTTGGTGACTAGATGGATCATTTGCCTACTGGATGGACACGTTTGTGTATGTGTAATACACGCGCATAGACTTAAGGGTCGGGAGTGTTTATTAGTTAAGGGAATCATGAGTTCGAGTGTTTAAATGAGAAAGTCCAAAGTTTGTGTATCGGCTTTCAAAAACCCTACAAGTTTAAGTGGCCAGAAAACCATTATGCTTATTTTAAATACATATTTTTATTAGGCCCATGGGCTGGCCAGCCCAACCTCAATCAAGCCTCACGAGCCACGGGCTTACTCGGGCCGGACTTAAAAGCCTCATTTTTAAATGGGCTTCAAATATTCTAGCCCAGCCCTGCTAAATCACGGGAAAGGCTGGGCCGGCCCAACGGACCAAGCCCATATTGATGGCTCTATAACCATCCAAAGTGATAAAATTTCTATGCCTTGTCATGATCAATTCATGTATGATTGTGGGCAAAGAATTGAAAATCCATCCCATTGAATTTTCTCCATTCTCATTCCTTTAAGAGAATTTGATAGCAATATGTGATAAGTCTGAAAGAAGATAAAATTATTACCATGAAGGTATCAATGGATGTGGACGTGGCAATAGACAAAATTATAATTGTCATCATTGTGGTAATGAGAATAATACGATTCTCAAAATTCTCCCTCACTTTGTGACATTAATGTCTGTCATCGATTTGACATGCGAGGATAAAGCACGTATACATGACTATTTCACACTCATGATGTGAATGTGACAACATGTAGTTTATGAATACATATTTATTCTTGGAAGAATATAAACATGCTAGTGGTAATGAATATACCACACTCACATCTAGAATGAGGTTTGAGATGATATAAGAAAACAATATCATTATTATGGCATGAATAGTCATTAGTCACGTACTTATTGTACGCCAAAATATTTTTGCAATGTGATTATTAAAACACAACAATAATACAAGAAACAGATCTTGCATATAATTTTGACTGTAACCATAATGATATAACTTCCTCTTTAAAAGAGATATTCACCATATGAATGTTGATGAATATGTGGTAGTACCAAATTAATTGAAAGCTCTGGAAGTGACAATTATTACTATTTTGGAGAAACACAATTGGTTACCAATAAAGATTGTGTTGTAGTAAGTCTCAAAGAAACTTATTCAGTTTCCAAAGTATACGCGAAAGCGGTTGATTATATTGAGACTATAAATAAAGAAAAGATTTAATATCTTCTATTACTACAACTTATAGCAGGGTAATATGTATGTGGAAAGCTACCCGCTTTATTCTCCAATTTATACTACATAAACAAAAGAATACCACAATGAAGTGGATATTAATTGATATAAAAATCCATATCATAATAAACTTGGAGTTTATTCGTAATTGCACACATTATGGTGTAAACCTGAAGTTTATCAATATTGATAATTTATCCAGTTGGCATAATTGGTTTAGCCATGTTAATTCAAGTATGATGTGTAAAAATAAAAGAGAATTCACATGGGTAAATATTAAAAAACTAGAAAGATCTTTACGAATTCTCTTACATTGCTTGTTTTCATTAATTAATAGACCAATTAAAATTGAGATTGAATCTCATGAATGCTGGAAATATCAAAGGTGAATATTCACCCATTCACCTGCCATGTACACCACATAAGATGCATCTATGAGATGATTACATGTGCGATTATTATTAACCCGTAACATGGTGTTTGCGAGGTAACTTGCTCAATAATTTGATTCAGAGCATAATTTCAAATTTTTTTATTCAAGATAGTTCATCTTGATAAGTTAGTTTACATCACAATTGGTTTAGCAAGATGATTTATTGAGTTCCTCCACTTAATAGCTAAATAATTGCTTATGAGAACAAAGTTATGTATATCGGTTTGATATACGTTATATACCAAAGTATATTATTTTCTCCCCTTACAAGTGGTTCAGGGTCAAGTACCAAATAATTCCATCTTATTATTATTGATGTACGGTGTATATTTTTATTAACACCATAACGCACAAAGATGGGTTCTCAAAGTTGAGGAAACAAGTTAGTTTTTCTAACATGAGGGGGAGACATAATAAACAATTGAGAAAATGTTACATAGAATGAATTATCATATGTACATCTAGATCTTCGAATAAAATAATATGAACTTGAAGTTCATAAAATGATAATTCATTTGCAATATATTACAAAGCATGCCAGACGCATTTGCTGACCCAAAGAAAGTAACTATATTCTCACTGCGAATGCTTCTATTAGAATAAGTCATAGAAGGACAAAGCCTACGGTACGCTTAAAGCGTATAGACAAATCGGATTCAAATAAAACTTCTTGATAAAGAAGATGAGCAAATGATCATAATAAAGGAGGCAAGTGATCTAGAATATCACATGACATAACACTTCATAAAATCTCATGAGACATTTAATGTAACGACCCGGCCGGTCGTTTTTGGAACTTACGCCCTGATCCCCCATTAACTGTTTACCCTAAGTTCAATTCTGCTATTTTTGTTTTTCGGGACGTTCGGTGTCAGGATTTAGAGTGTTTTGGGACACTTAGTCCCTAAATGAGAGCTTAAGAGTTGAATAATGGTCCTTAATCGGAACAGTGTAAAGAAGGCCTTGGTATGGAAATTCGATGGTTCTGTTAGTTCCGTTAGGTGATTTCGGGGTTGGGAGCATGTTCGGAATATATTTTGGAAGTCTGTGGCTCATTTAGGCTAGGAATGCCGAAAGTTAGTATTTTGGCGATTTCCTCGTTGGTAGGTAAAATTTTGATCCGAGGGTCGGAACGGAATTCCGAAAGTTGTTGTAGTACCGTCATGTCAATTGGAATGTGCGTGCAAAATTTCAGGTCATTTGGATGTGGTTTGGTCGGGTTTTTGATCGAGTGCGTGTTTTTGAAGCTTTAAAAGAACTTAGGTTTGAATTCGATGTAATTTGAAGATTTTGATGTTAGTCGAGGTGTTTTAATAATTGGAACAAGTTTGAATAATGTTATAGGGTGTATTAGTATTTTTGGTTGAGGTCCCGGGGGCCTCAGGATGAATTCAGATGGCTAAACGGAGAATTTTTGGACTTATGAAGATTTTTGGCCTGCTTCTTCTGATATTTTTGCTTCTGCGGTTTTGGAGCCGCAGAAGCGTAGCCACATAAGCGGAAGTGGGCATTTGTCCAGGAACTGCAGAAGCGGAGATTGTTCCGCCGAAGCGGACTCGCTTCTGCGATGGGAAGACCGCATAAGCGATTTGTCGGGCTCTGAATGAGACCGCAGAAGTGGTTGTTTTTCCGCAAAAGCGGGACCGCATAAGCGATCCCTGGACCGCATAAGCGGAAAATGGCCTGGGCAGAATGTTTAAGTTTTGGAAATGGGACTTCGTTCCCATTTCCCATTTTTAACGATTTGGAGCTCGGTTTGGGCGATTTTTGGACAGATTTTCTTGGAGAACAACGGGGTAAGTGTTCTTATCTCAATTTTGGTTGTATAACTCGAATCTATTACAAGTGTTGGTGTTTAATCTGAGGATTTTGTTGAAAAGGGGTAGAAACCCCTCTTGGATAGAATCATTAATTGGAATATCGAAATGATATGGGAATTTTATAATTTTGGTATGGTTAGACTCGTGAGAGTGTGAGGTTTCTGGAAATATAAATTTTACCCGGTTCCGAGACGTGGGGCCCGAGGGGTATTTTGGTCATTTTACATAATTTCACGTATTAACTTAGAATTTAATTGTAGATCAATTACTTGAATTATTATTTGCAATATACAATTTAATTGAATAGATTTGAGCCATTTGGAGTCAGATACTCGTGGCAAGAGCGTGGTTGCAGGTTGACTTGCACTTGTTCGAGGTAAGTGGTTTGTCTAACCTTGTGTGGGAGACTTTGTCCCTTAGGATATAATGTTTGGTAATTAGGTGCCTTGTATGTGAGGTGACGAGCGCGTACCTGAGCCATTTGTTGAAAACCCGAATTTCTACTTATAATACTTAAACTGAGTTTCTTCCGTATTTGCTTCATTCTACTTGTTATTATAGCCCGTGCTAGTATAGAAAAGTATGATTTGTTGATCCAAATTGCCAATTTGCTTAATTTGCCTTAATTGTAATTACGTGAAACATGTTAGGCCAGAATTATTGTTGCCTTGTATTGTTGCACTTCAAATTCCTGGATATTTCTCTGATTTTGGCTGCATATTTATATTTGGGACTACGTGTTTGATTCCCGGGAGATCCCTCTGCATATTTATATTTTGGATTACGGGTTTGATTCCCGGGAGATCCCCCTGCATATTTATATTTGGGACTACGGGTTTGATTCCTGGGAAATCCCCCTGGATATTTATATTTGCGACTACGGGTTTGATTCCCGGGAGATGCCCCTGCATATTTATATTTGGGACTACGGGTTTGATTCCTGGGAGATCCCCCTGCATTTTATTTTGGGACTACGGGACAGTATCCCGGGAGATCCCCCTACACTTTTATTTTGGGACTACGGGACAGTATCCCGGGAGATCCCCCTACACTTTTATTTTGGGACTACGGGACGGTATCCCGGGAGATCCCCCTGCATATTTATATTTGGGACTACGTGACGGTATCCCAGGAGATCCCCCTACACTTTTATTTTGGGACTACGGGACGGTATCCCGGGAGATCCCCCTGCATATTTATATTTGCGACTACGGGTTTGATTCCCGGGAGATCCCCCTGCATATTTATATTTGGAACTACGGGTTTGATTCCTGGGAGATCCCCCAGCATTTTATTTTGGGACTACGGGACGGTATCCCGGGAGATCCCCCTACACTTTTATTTTGGGACTACGGGACGGCATCCCGGGAGATCCCCCTGCATATTTATATTTGGGACTACGGGACGGTATCCCGGGAGATCCCCCTACACTTTTATTTTGGGACTACGGGATGGTATCCCGGGAGATCCCCCTGCATATTTATATTTGGGACTACGGGACGGTATCCCGGGAGATCCTTTGATACTGATACGAGAGTTGGACTACGGGACGGTATCCCGGGAGAGCCATTGGATAGTTGAGGAAAGGGCTACAGGACGGTATCCTGGGAGACCCCCATTGGTATTTGTGATCGAGTTGTGTTTACCCAGTGTTTCTGCTTTATCCTGGTAAATATTATTATTTCGTTGATTTGCCTTATTACACTGCTGCGTTTATTATTTTTGCCAGACTGTTAATTATAGCTACTGTTATATTTTTTTTGCCTCAGTAGAGATCTGACCTTTCCTCGTAACTACCCAACCGAGGTTAGGCTTGGCACTTACTGAGTACTGCTGTGGTGTACTCATGCCCTTCCTGCACATGTTTTTCATGTGCAGATCATACAAGTACCTCTACTCAGGCGCACTACCATTGAGGCGGGGAGACATACGGAGACTTCGTGGTATATCTGCAACGTCCGCAAACCGAAGAGTCTTCTTCCTTATTCTAGTTGTAAATCTGTTATCCTATCATACTTTTAATGTAGTTATTCTGGAGATTAGAGTACCTATTGGAATTCTATTAGCCTGTGTTTCCTGTGAGTTTCCCGGTTTTGGGAATCTGTTTCAATTTTTGTGATATGGGTTGTATTATGCCAAGTGGCATTTATACACAGTTTTCTCTTGATAGTAAGATTTTCAGTTGTTTGCTCCCGTAAGTTAGTTTATTTTCCGCAAGCTAGTGTAAATTTTGCATTTTTAGGCTTACCTAGTCGTAGGGACTAGGTGCCATCACGACATGTTCACGGAGGACGAACTGGGGTCGTGACAAGTTGGTATCAGAGCTCTAGGTTCATAGGAGTCACGGAACACAGGCCGGTTTATTAGAGTCTCGCTGATCGGTACGGAGACGTCTGTACTTATCTACGAGAGGCTATGTAACCGTTAGAAAAATTTCCACTTCGTTTCATTCCTTATCATGCGTCATTTATTCAGCTGGTGCCTATATCATATGTTCTTTTACATCCACTCGTGTATTAAAAATTTGCGCAGTCGGTATCACTTATGCGATGAAGGTTCGTGATGCTACAGAAGAATTTCAAGGGAGCCAAGAATTTGCTCAACCATTATTACCACGTGTCATCCATACCGATAATGCAGAAGTATTGAGAGATCATTCAATTGTGCACATGAGGGTGCAATAAATTCTGACATCTGGTTGATAAGAACGATCTTGAGAAGGTTTACTTAATTGCCTAATCGTCACAGTAATGGTATAGTTACGAAGTGGATGTAGACATGAGATAGTTGGTTGTAATAGAGACTATGTGGTTCATATGAGATGTCTATTTAGCGAAGGGTACAACTAGCAAACGGGATGTTGGAGGAAGTGAGTTTAACTGTCCTAAGAAGGACATGTACCAAACGAATGTCTTGAGTTGTCTTATGATGACGACGTACAAGCGATAAAGGTTAGTATTGTGGATTATCAGGATGTATCTTATGGCTTTGCGCCAAGTGAAAGGAGTTTATTATCAACGATCAAATTGTGGGTCATGTGTCATATCAGATTTGGCATGCAATGTATTTAAGTGGTATTCAAAAGTTCTCTGAAACTTGCATATGAGTAAGATATGAGAATTGTATGGGATGATGTTGGGACCTTCGATGTTCCTATGTCCATAATAATTCTATATTTCAGTATCAACAGGGAAATGGAAACGATTTCAGAGTACCCGTAGTGCTCCAGTTAATCAGGCACTCTCATGGGGCAGTCATCTTTTAATGCACTACTGGCATGGAATTCCTTCAATGGTTATTCGAGTTATCCGGCACAAACTCAGTATGATCAGCCGAACTGCAGATGGGTTGTTATTAATGTGATGATACTAGAAAACATCATGAGAAATCGTCCCAGACTCGGGAGAAATCTATTTCATCAGGACACACAGTCAACATACTCCATTATAGTTACTAATCTACATACGCTACAAGTTAGAGATGGAGAACGAATGGGTAGATGGCGCCTAAGAAGTGGATGCCTGACCCATTGATATAATTGCTATAGTGTGGTTGAGGCCACTACAGCATATGGTGTCATTACAAGTACAATGGGGATATTTTTTTTCCTTAATTTGATTTGATTTTTGAAAATTGAGGCGAGTCCTCTTAATATGCTCCACTCATGAGTGAACTTCGTAATCCTGAAATCTATTTATGTGAATACTCATGTTGGGCTATTATATGGAGATAACTATCCCTATCATTATGTGTTGGTCACTAAAAATATCTATGAGGCTAAAAGTGACTTTCTATTACTTCATACAATTGGTTTTGATGAAATTTCAGGATAATTAATTTCAATTGTCAATTATATGCCCTATTGGTATGAGGTTTCATTATATGTTGTGATTTTCTTTGACGGAAATTATTGAAAAGTGGCACAATGTGCAAATACTTGTGATTCAGAGTTGAGGATAAGATCCTCAAATTTTTTTTATATAATGTAAAATATTTTGAACCGAGCTACAAGCTGCGGTGGATGTTATATAAGGACAAGGTCCAGGTGGTGAAAGGTTTATATGTTTAAAAATTCTCCTTTTATGAAATTTAAAATTTTGTACTATATTTTAAAAAGGAGTCGTGCCTATTAGGCTTATTTGACAATTCTTGTGTATTTTCTGTTCATATTCAGTCATTTTTGTGTTGTAAACATTGAGTTTTAGCCTACGAGATGGGCGCCCAGGTGGCGTTAAATGTGACTCGTTAATTCGGGCCAGTAATTATGAGATATTGACGCCTCGTTGTGAGTAAAGCGGAGGTCTGAAATAAGATGTTTGTTAACATAAGGTTAATTGGTGATATTGTGATTTATGAACAACTATTATGGCCAGAGACGAGGTTTTGGGCATACAGATGACGTGTTAGATGTCCAGATATCATTATGATAATGTGATGCTTGTAATACAGAGATTAGTATTATTGATATATATATTGTGGTGTTTCATTAGGTTGTGGATGTGTTGTTAGGAGTTGTTTTGGTGTTACTCTGGCAGGTGGATAGGCCTAATTACAGGGGAGGCTCTGCCGAAAATTTTGAAGAATTTGAGAGTTAGAAAATTTGAGACATTTAGATGTGCGATTAAAGGGATAAGTTACGTTATGTATTTGAGAATGAATGACCCTAAGTGTGGGATAATGTAACATCCTGAGGTATTCAAGCGCTATTAAAAGTTGAAGTGTGTTGAAATAAGACTAACGTAGTGTAATGATGTGGAATTCGGGTCCTATGACAAATGGCAGATTTTGAAGTTTGGGTCATGTCCTAAGGTTGTGGACTAAGGATTAGATGAAACCTTCAGTTAAGTTGAAGGATCAGTTACAGGAGTTTGCTTGATAAGGATTTTATTTGGCCCAGTATATCACCTTGGGGGTGCTCTTGTCTTGTTTTTGAAGAAAAAAGATGGTTCTATGCTTATGTGTATCGATTATCGCCAGTTGAACAAGGCTACAATGAATAACCGTTATCCTTTGCCTCGTATTGATGATCTGTTTGACTAGCTTCAGGGCGCACAAGTTTTTTCTAAGATTGATTTGTGTTCAGGTTACCGTCAGTTGAAGGTTCAGGAACCAACTATCCCGAAGACTGCTGTCAGGACTCGGTATGATCATTATGAGTTCCTTGTATGTCATATGGGCTGACCAATGCCCCATCAATTTTGTGCATTTGATGCACAGTGTATTTCGGCCATATCTTTACTCTTTGTTATTGTCTTTATTGATGACATTTTGGTGTATTCCCGGAGTCGGGAAGATCGTGAGCAGCACCTGAGGGCAATGCTTCAGAATTTGAGAGAAAAGAAATTATATGCAAAGTTTTCAAAATGTGATTTCTTGTTGTATTCAGTGGCATTCTTAGGCCACGTGTTATCAAGTGAGGATATTCGGGTGGATCCGAAGAAGATAGAGGCAGTGCAGAGTTGTCCTACACCCTCCTCAGCTACAGAGGTTCGCAGTTTATTGTGATGCCTCACGGGTTGGCCTTGGGGCGGTAGGGTAATTGCCTACACATCCAGACAGTTGAAGATACGCGAGAAGAATTACCCTGTCCATGACCTTGAGCTATCTACTATTGTTCACGCCTTGAAGATATGGCGTCATTAATTGTACGGTGTGCCTTGTGAGATTTATACTGACCATCGTAGTTTGCAGCACTTTTTTAAGCAAAAGGATCTAAATCTGCGTCAGAGGAGGTGTTTTGAGTTGTCGAAGGATTATGATATTACTATTCTGTATCACCCGAGCAAAGCTAATGTAGTGGCCGATGCTTTGAGTCGCCGGGCAGAGAGTTTGGGAAGTTTGACTACCTACCAGCATCAAGAGGCCTATGGAGATGGATGTTCAGGCCTTTGCCAGCCAGTTGTGAGGTTGGATCTTTCAGATCCTAGTCGGATTTGTAGCTCGGTGCCCCAACTATGAGCAGGTTAATTATGAGCACTAGAGACCCTATAGTTTGGTTCGAGTCGGGTGAGGTTGGATTATTGGGCACAAACTTGGTTTAGAATGCTTTGGAAAAGTTTAAAGTGATTCAGGATTTACTCTATATAGCCTCGTCAGTACAGAAGTGTTATGCGGACCAAAGAGATCGTGATGGTTCCGATATGGTTGGAGATTAGGTTCTGATTCGTGTTTCGCCTATGAAGGGCATTACGAGATTTGGGAAGAAAGGGAAGTTGAGTCTGAGGTTTATTGGCCTTTTTGGAAATATTAAGGCATGTTGGGGAGGTTGCTTATGAGATCGCCTTACCTTCCAGCTTAGTAGGAGTTCATCCAGTATTTCATGTTTCGATTCTCCAGAGGTATCACAGGGACCCGTCGCACGTGTTGGATTTCAACTCAGTCCAGTTGGACAAGGATTTATCTTATGTTGAGGAGCCAGTTGCTATATTGAACAAATATGTCAGAAGTTGAGATCAGAGAACATTGCTTCAGTAAGGGTTCAGTGGCGGGTTCAGCCGACCGAGGAGGCAACTTGGGAGACTGAGCGGGATATCCGCAGCCAGTACCCTCATCTTTTCACTATTCCAGGTATGTTCTTTATGCTCGTTCGAGGACGAACGAATGTTTAAGTGTGGGAGGATGTAACGACCCGGCCAGTCGTTTATGGAACTTACTCCTCGATCCCCCATTAATTGCTTCCCCTAAGTTCAATTCTGCTATTTTGGTTTTTCGGGATGTTCGGTGTCAGGATTTAGAGTGTTTTGGGATACTTAGTCCCTAAATGAGAGCTTAAGAGTTGAAAAATGGTCTGTAATAGGAACAGTGTAAAGACGGCCTCGGAATAGAAATTCGATGGTTCTGTTAGCTCCGTTAGGTGATTTCAGGGTTGGGAGCGTGTTCGGAATATATTTTGGAAGTCCGTGGCTCATTTAGGTTAGGAATGTCGAAAGTTAGTATTTTGGCGATTTCCGGTTGGTAGGTGAAATTTTGATCCGAGGGTCGGAACGGAATTTTGGAAGTTGCTGTAGCACCGTCATGTCAATTGGAATGTGTGTGCAAAATTTCAGGTCATTTGGATGTGGTTTGGTCGGGTTTTTGATCGAGTACGTGTTTTTGAAGCTTTAAAAGAACTTAGGTTTGAATTCGATGTAATTTGAAGATTTTGATGTTAGTCGAGGTATTTTAATAATTGGAACAAGTTTGAATAATATTATAGGGTGTATTGATATTTTTGGTTGAGGTCCCGGGGGCCTCGGGATGAATTCAGATGGCTAAACGGAGAATTTTTGGACTTATGAAGATTTTTGGCCTGCTGCTTCTGATATTTTCGCTTATGCGGTTTTGGAGCCGCAAAAGCGGCCAGGCAGTCGCATAAGCGGAAGTGGGCGTTTGGCCAGGAACCGTAGAAGCGGAGATTGTTCCACTAAAGCGGACTCGCTTCTGCGATGGGAAGGTCGCATAAGCGGTTTGTCGGGCTCTGAAGGAGACCGCAGAAGCGGTTGTTTTTACGCAAAAGCGGGACCGCAGAAGCGGAAAATGGCCTGGGCAGAATGTTTAAGTTTTGGAAATGGGACTTTGTTCCCATTTCCCATTTTTAACGATTTGGAACTCGGTTTGAGCGATTTTTGGATAGATTTTCTTGGAGAACAACGGGGTAAGTGTTCTTAATTCAATTTTGGTTGTATAACTCGAATCTATTACAAGTGTTGGTGTTTAATCTGAGGATTTTGTTGAAAAGGGGTAGAAACCCCTCTTGGATAGAATCACTAATTGGAAGGTCGAAATGATATAGGAATTTTGTAATTTTGGTATGGTTAGACTCGTGAGAGTGCGAGGTTTCTGAAAATATAAATTTTACCCGGTTTCGAGACGTGTGGCCCGAGGGGTATTTTGGTTATTTTACATAATTTTACGTATTAGCTTAGAATTTAATTGTAGAATCAATTACTTGAATTATTATTTACAATATGGAATTTAATTGAATAGATTTGAGCCATTTAGAGTCAGATACTCGTGGCAAGAGCGTGGTTTCAGGTTGACTTGCACTTGTTCGAGGTAAGTGTCTTGTCTAACCTTGTGTGGGGGACTTTGTCCCTTAGGATATAATATTTGGTAATTGGGTGCCTTGTACGTGAGGTGACGAGCGCGTACCTGAGCCATTTGTTGAAAACCCGAATTTTTACTTATAATACTTAAACTGAGTTTCTTCCGTATTTGCTTCATTCTACTTGTTATTATAGCCCGTGCTAGTATAGAAAAGTATGATTTGTTGATCCAAATTGCCAATTTGCTTAATTTGCCTTAATTGTAATTACGTGAAACATGTTAGGCTAGAATTATTGTTGCCTTGTATTGTTGCACTTCAAATTCCTAGATATTTCTCTGATTTTGGCTGCATATTTATATTTGGGACTACGAGTTTGATTTCCGAGAGACCCCACTGCATATTTATATTTGGGACTATGGGTTTGATTCCCGGGAGATCCCCCTGCATATTTATATTTGCGACTACGGGTTTGATTCCCGGGAGATCCCCTTGCATATTTATATTTGGGACTACGGGTTTGATTCCTGGGAGATCCCCCTGCATATTTATATTTGGGACTACGGGACGGTATCCCGGGAGATCCCCTTGCACTTTTATTTTGGGACTATGGGACGGTATCCCGGGAGATCCCCTTGCATATTTATATGTGGGACTACGGGTTTGATTCCTGGGAGATCCCCCTGCATATTTATATTTGCGACTACGGGTTTGATTCCCGGGAGATCCCCCTGCATATTTATATTTGCGACTACGGGTTTGATTCCCGGGAGATCCCCCTGCATATTTATATTTGCGACTACGGGTTTGATTCCCGGGAGATCCCCCTGCATATTTATATTTGCGACTACGGGTTTGATTCCCGGGAGATCCCCCTGCATATTTATATTTGCGACTACGGGTTTGATTCCCGGGAGATCCCCCTGCATATTTATATTTGCGACTACGGGTTTGATTCCCGGGAGATCCCCCTGCATATTTCTATTTGGGACTACGGGACGGTATCCCGGGAGATCCCCTTGCACTTTTATTTTGGGACTATGGGACGGTATCCCGGGAGATCTCCCCTGCACTTTTATGATTGGACTACGGGACAGTCTCCCGGGAGATCCTTTGATATTGGTACGAGAGTTGGACTACGGGACGGTATCCCGGGAGAGCCATTGGACAGTTGAGGAGAAGGCTACAGGACGATATCCTGGGAGACCCCCATTGATATTTGTGATCGAGTTGTGTTTACCCAGCGTTTCTGCTTTATCCTGGTAAATATTATTATTTCGTTGATTTGCCTTATTACACTGTTGCGTTTATTATTTTTGCCAGATTTTCCACACTATTAATTATAGCTATTTTTATATTTTTTTTGGCCTTAGTAGATCCCTGACCTTTCCTCGTCACTACCCAACCGAGGTTAGGCTTGGCACATACTGAGTACCGCTGTGGTGTACTCATGCCCTTCCTGCGCATGTTTTTCATGTGCAGATCATACAGGTACCTCTACTCAGGCGCACTACTATTGAGGCGGGGAGACATACGGAGACTTCGAGGTATATCTGCAACGTCCGCAGACCAAAGAGTCTTCTTCCTTATTCTAATTGTAAAGCTGTTATCCTATCATACTTTTGATGTAGTTATTCTGGAGATTAGAGTACCTATTGGAATTCTATTAGCCTGTATTTCCTGTGAGTTTTCGGGTTTTGGGAGTCTGTTTCAGTTTTTGTGATATGGGTTGTATTATGCCAAGTGGTATTTATACACATTTTTCTCTTGACAGTAAGATTTTCAGTTGTTTGCTCCCTCAAGTTAGTTTATTTTTCGCAAGCTAGTGTAAATTCTGTATTTTTAGGCTTACCTAGTCGTAGAGACTAGGTGCCATCACGACATATTCACGGAGGACGAACTGGAGTCGTGACATTCAAGTACCTGAATATATGAATGAAGAGATTTCTATGTTATGTCTTTATGAAAAATAAGGAGGTTGGAACCGACATAAAATATTTGTCGACGACATTGATTATAACACTAAATATATATGAGAATCTTAATTCTGGAGAAATTATTCAAGTAAAATTTGGTTTCATATGAAAGACAAGTAGTTTTGGACCTGTAGTTCAAACACTTAAAAGTATAAAGACAATGGTGTATGCTATCACCTTTATGTATCTTATATGTCTGGCATGACATGAAAACTTGATGCAAATCTAAAGTCTATTTATATGGCTTATTGACTATACTTATATGGCAATCTATGAACGATTTAAAATGCTGATAGCATATGTAATTCTTGGAGAATTTTTTGGTCACGAATGACCACTTCCTAAGTGCAATTTGTGCATAAAGATATCTTGCTATAACTATAAGCATGATAATGTGATAGCGGGGATTTTCAAAGTGTAACATATTCATTGGAGTTAATATGGCGGATTTATTCATCAAATCTTTGCCGGCGTCAACCTTCAAGAAGCTAGTGCACAAGATTGGAATGCGAAGGCTCAAGGATGTGAATTGATACTCTCATTAGGGGGAGTTAATGCGCGTTGCACTCTTTTTCCTTTACAAAGTTTTGTCCCACTGGGTTTTCCTTACAAGGTTTTTAACGAGGCAATCAAAAGGCGTATTGTACATATGTGTACTCTTTTTCCTTCTCTAGAATTTTTTTCCACTGGGTTTTATTTTGGTTAAGATTTTAACGAGACACATTATCTGTTGAAAAGACATTCAAGGGGGAGTGTTATAAATATAATTTTATTTATGGTGAATGTCTATATTTAGAAAGATTCTAAGGTTTATTACTTGGTGGCTAAGTCACCCTCTCCCTATAAATAGAGTGTTCTATTCCATTGTAATTTATCCCAAAATCAATAAACAATTCTCTCCCTACTTTTCTCTCAGGGGCGGCTCTAACTATATAGGGGTAAGGCAAGTGCCTTAGGCCCCCAATTTTGGAAGGCCCATTTTTTTAAGAATAATAATATATGTATATATAATACTTTTATACTTTTTTAAATAAAAAAGAAAAACTTTAAATATATTAATAAATTAAAACTTAAAATAGTAAAAAGTATAGCTGTCACTTTAATTTAATTGGACAACTTTACTTTTTATTCTTCCAATAATTGACCAACCCCAACCCCAAGTCCCCAACGTTTCAATTTTCTCTTTCTTTCATTACAGATCTTCTTTTCTTTGTTTAATATCTCCTTCTTCCTTTCTCTCTCTACTATTCTATTTTCATCATTCATTCTTCTTTCTTCAATTCTTTCATTCCAGAAGTTTTATGGGAGAAGAGACATACCTTTCTTCTTTTTATTCTTCTTTCTTTATGATTTATGTCCATCTTCTTAATTTTTTCTACTAGATTCAGTCAACAACTGGATATTTTGGAATTGAAATCAAGGACTGAAAGCCTTCAAATTTCTTGATTCAGCTAGTTATCGGGTAATATTATTCTAACTTTCTAGTATTATTTTTATTTGATATTTATTATTTTATTAATTCTAATTTGTACATATTATTTATTTATTTTTAGAATATAAATATGTCAACAAGAAAATATGCATCTAGTTATTCAAAAATCCAAAAGAAAAGAAAAGAAAAGTTGAAAATTTAATAAAATCTCAAAAAGGAGCTCTTGACAAATTTTTGACAAACAATAAAAAAAATTAAATCGCAAAATATAGGAGAATGTTCAATAGATGAACAAGTCACTAACTTAGTTGAGTCACATGATAACAAAATCCAAATTGAAGAAGAAGAGGTTTATGAGAAATCTGACGAAGATTCTCAAGAATATCAAGAACTAATAAATGAATTAAATAATGATATTTATAAAAATATATATGATCCTAGTCAATGGACTAATATTGATACAAAGTTGAGAGATTTATTAGTAGAAAAGGACCAACAAGAATTACTGATATAGATTTTCCAAAGGATAAATCCTTAAGGCACTTTTCTACTACACATTATTTTCAAAAATTAGCAAATGAAGAAAAACATGAAAGAAGATGGTTGGTTTATTCCAAAGATTTTGATAGAGTATTTTATTTTTGTTGCAAGCTATTTAATACAAATTCTAGTGCTAGTATTAGTAAACTAGCTAGTGAAGGTAGTATAGATTGAAAAAATATTAGTAACATTTTTATAAATATTTAGGCCCATATTAAACTTTCGCCTTAGGCCCCATTTACACTTGAGTCGCCCCTGTTTTCTCTGCAATACTATTCACCTTCTTTTATTGTTTTATAACAATGAGAAATTAATATGACTTGTTAAGAATGTATCGATATTATATTTATTTTCAATTACCAACTCGTAAGGATCTCGGAGAGAATAATAATATGTATCATCTACGTTCAGGCACTACAAATCAGATGATTTGTATTTTCATTCATTCATCTTTATGTTTTATCATTTTATTAGAATAATGACCTTGAATATCGATATTATCGTACTTAGATACGAAAAATCACGTCTAATCTCACAATTTTTTTTATTGAACTGGCTAAGTCTTATGCTTTAAGAATAAGATGAAACGAGACCAATCCATCCCCATATATATATATATATATATATATATATATATATATATATATATATATATATATAAAGTTGAAGAAAAAAAGAGTGAGATGGCATATTTCTTTGACCAGCTTCACTATTTATCTTTATTCTTATTTTTCTGGCGTTTTTTCCTCCTTTTGATCCGAACGAATTAGCCCATTTCTATGGGTCATTTATATCTCATTGTTGCTATTTTATTATTTCTTTGCTTATTAATGTGCATTTTGTTCTTCTTTGTAACTTCCCATCAAACCTCTCTTTATTTTAAGTTTTGGTTTTTCATAACGGTCTATCATAATTACCTACACAAATATCAAAAAAATAATTCTGGACTTATATAAGTGAACACACCAATTGTAAGATTCAAATCGTGGGGCATAGTTTTGCTCACTCCAAATTTAGAAAATTCTACTTTCATCTCATGGTGTGATGACCCAAAAGGTCATCACTTATTTTTAAAATAAATTCTGCGTTTCGAGACCTTAGAAATCTCTTTTAACATCACCTCTATTTGCGTGCGCAGCCCGGGCGTATAGCCGGAAAAGCCTATATGTGAAAATCTGTAAAAAATGATAAATTTCGACTATAAAATAAATTAATTTGACTTCGGTCTACGTTTTGGGTAAATAGACCGGGACCCGTGATTTGACGATCCCGGAGGGTCCGTAGGAAAATATGGGACTTGAGCGTATGCCCGGAATCGAATTCCGAGGTCCCAAGCTCGAGAAATAAATTTTTGAAAGAAATTATTTTCTGAAAAAAATAAAGGATTTTGAAAGTGAAATGTTATGTGAAACCGGTGGTATCAGGCCCGTATTATGGTTCCGGAGCCTGATACAGGTTCAATATGATTTATATGTGTTGTTGGTAAAGTTTGGTAAGAAACGGAATCCGTTTGACGTGATTCGGACCTTACATGCAAAATTTGATGTTTAAGAAGTTTTGAGAAATTTCATTGATCTTGAGGTTTAATTCGATGTTCATAATGTTATTTTGGTGATTTGATTACACGAATAAGTTCGTAGGATTATTTTGAGGTTGTGTGTATATTTGATTTGGAGCCCCGGGGGCTCAGACGAGTTTTGGATAGGCCACGGAGTGCATTTCAGACTTAGAACATTGCAGATTTTCTCAGTTGGTGTATCAAGTCTGCAGGCTTCGCAAATGTGAAGCCTGGCTCGCAAATGCGAGCTCATAAATGCGACAAAATATCGCAAATGTGAAAGAAGTGGATTGGCAGCCTGAGTCACAAATGCGACTCCATCATCGCAAATGCGACTTCACATTTGCGAACAGCCTCTCGCAAATGCGATGATGGCTGGAAGGCTGATGTATCGCAAATGCGACACATGTTTCGCAAATGCAAAAGTCCCAAAATCCTGAAGGGTTCGCAAATGCGAGCCCTGTTTCGCAATTCCCATAATGGCAGAGGTCGGGGTTCGCAATTCCCACATCTGAGACATGCATCTTTTATACTTAGCCAAATTTTTAACCTGTTTTCATATCCTCTCAAAACATAAATACACTTAAGCGATTTTTCAAAGGTTTTTTCTTCTCCAAATCAATTGTAAGTCATTTTGAACTAATTTTCTTCGATCCTTAACATCTTTTAACATGATTTCAACTTCAAATCAATGATTTTCATTGGGGGGAGGGG